>JANRMT010062807.1:2536371-2567900 GCA_026402145.1 Polypterus bichir lapradei
TATTATTATTATTATTATTATTATTATTATTATTATTATTATTATTAGTATTAGTATTATTAGAGTACTAATAATTATTATTACAAGTAGGAATTCTTACATATACACGTTGTCGGAATATTTTCTATTTAAACCGAAGCCTACTTCACTATACTAGCGATACCTGAATGGACTCCATCTCCCATCAGGCCACGAGATCAGCGCATCAGCCGACTGTGTCGGCCTGTTGCGCGGAGGCTTCTGGGAGTAAGCCTGACCTGGCGCAAGATTTAAACGCAGGGGCAGTTTCCTTTGTTCATTTTGTCACCAAAGCTGTAGCGATCATTTCTCGTGTCTCTGGATTTCAATGCCAAACGCCCACCAGTTGTGTGTGGATTTTTTTTTTTTTTTTGCCTTGTTCGCCGCACTGATCGACACGGGCATTCAGTTTTCACGGTAGGACAAGTCAATTGTTTAGTAAGGGGCTCTTCACGGGGTCATTTTCCGTTCTGCATCTGTTAAACTGGACGTTTGTTTTGGTCTTTCTCGGTGTGTCTCGGGGGGTTATTAGTTGTCTCTGCTTTGTGTCGACATGGAGATGGGGGCGGGGGTCTTTGTAAAGTGTTATAAAAAATAAATCCCATAGTCAAAAGTGAGAATAAACATGCAGATCCACTGCAACAATTATACTGTGCCTTTCTTATCAGAAAATAGTGAGAGTTAAGCAAAATGACACCTTTTATTGGCAAACTAAAAAGATTACAATCCATCCATTTTCCAACCCGCTGAATCCGAACACAGGGTCACGGGGGTCTGCTGGAGCCAATCCGAGCCAACACAGGGCACAAGGCAGGGACCAATCCCGGACAGGGTGCCAACCCACCGCAGGACACACACAAACACCAAGCACACACTAGGGCCAATTTAGAATCGCCGAAGCACCTAACCTGCATGTCTTTGGACTGTGGGAGGAAACCGGAGCACCTGGAGGAAACCCACGCAGACACGGGAAGAACATGCAAACTCCACGCAGGGAGGACCCGGGAAGCGAACCCGGGTCTCCTAACTGTGAGGCAGCAGCGCTACCACTGTGCCACCGTGCTGCCCAAAGATTACAATATTATCAAAAAATAATAATAATAATTAATAAATAAAACAAACAAAAGTTAACCAAGAACTATACAAAAGAGATAAGAGAAACCTAAATGGCCAGAATATTTTACCTTGAAGAAGAGCCTATAATGGAATACACAAAGAGAAATTTAACAGTCACCATTGGCAATCATTGAATTATCACATAATTGAGAAGCAAAAAGAAAAACAAAAATAACAAAACAATATGATCAGACAGCAATATAAACATAACATGAGTATTTCAGATATTCTGTCCATGAGCAAGAGCAGGAACACAAGTCGGTGATGGAACATAGTTATCGTTAATAATTTAAATGGTTCTGAAGTGTGATGCAACACGTGTTTGTGCTGAATTTATTTTCATCAGTGTTGGTTTCACTGTGATTAAGGTGAATCTTTTTAAAATGGTGCTCTTACTTGAGATCAAGTCCAGGTTTGGATCTCTCACTGTTGCAGTTGGGCTGCCTTTGACATATACCGCAAGTATAAAATGGTTCAAAGTGAATAAAATTTGAATCTTTAACTTGTTTCATCCATCCCTTGTTCTTGCCCTTGCATTGGTCAGCTGGACTTTGTCTTCCTTATCAAGTAGGTTTCCACTCCAAGTCTGTTGAGACCTTCTCACGCAGACACAGAAGGTGCACAGCTTTCCACATCTCTCATGAAAACCTAGTTAAGGCGTATTGTGTGTTTGATAAACTAACTGGAAGTGAACCCTCACATGCACTCAAGTTACTTTTGATGACTGTACAAAGTGATTTTATCAGTTTTGTTTTCCGCAGGGACAAAGGAGCCTCCTTCCCGATTATTGTTGGTCGCACAGTGAGGTGTCTAATGGCTTCCAGTTCAGGGCTGTGCATGTGAGAAGAGAAGAGTTTCACACAGAGCATGGCTTCCGCCAAAGATGAGGGCATGGAGGTGAGACTGACCTGCATTAAACAAGAGGACTGTGACTGGGCCACGCCAGAGTATGTGTGTGTGAAACTGGAGGATTGTGACAGAAGAATTATAATTTGTAAAGAGGAGAAATCTGAGGAAAAGACTCTTGAAATTAAAGTTGAGGACGCTAAAGATGGGTCGGTTGGTCTTCAGCTGCAAAACCGTGAATCAGAGAATATCTTTAAGCAAGAAATCGGTGAAGAGTCTCATTCCAGTTTACATCCATGGCTCAGTAATACGGGACAACTGGCTACTTGGCCGAATCGTATTGAGCTGAAATCTGAGTTTAAGGAGTTTGAGGAGAAAATCAGTGAGGGAAACGGGAGAGAAGGAGAAGGGGAGCCGTCACCATGGAGTGTTGGAATAGGTAAGTGACAGGATTAAACGGTAAAAGGAAGTGAAAGCAAGAACTTTTACGAGTCCTGGGGTTGTCTTGGCGTTTTTAGTAGGTGGAAATGAGAGCGGGACGCATGAGTAAATTACATTTGGAAAGAGAGCAGCTGCTGAAAGGCAAGGTGGCAAAGTAAATAATAAATTGAAAAAAGCTGACTGAAAGGAAAAAAAAATATCTAATGACTTCTACTATGTAAGGCTGAAAGTTAAGCCCAGTGAAATATCACAGGTCAGGTCAGGTCAGGTTGGGGAGCAGACACTGGTACAGCGCACTGTGGCACCCACCACATGACAAATCAGCACAGGATCCTGGTTGGCAAACCCCAAGAAGATACACGGTCCAGACCCCCTACCCCTTCCGGAAATGACCCTTTACCTGCCACAGCCAGGTGTTACATGGGCGTCCCCTTGGCCTGGTCCAATGACAATCACCCTCAAGGAATCGCACCACAAGGGTGTCTTATTATGTTTGATGAACTTAAAGAATCTTATTGTGTTAAAAGAGTGAATTTCCTGATATACAGTGGAGAAAATAAGTATTGCACATGTCAGTGTTTTTCTCAGTAAATATCTTTCTAATGGGTCTATTAACATGAAATTTACACCAACAACCCAAGTAATCCACACATACAAAGAAATTTAAACAAGTAAATCCATACGTTATGTGTAATAAAGTGGAATAACACAGGAAAGAAGTATTGAAAACGCTTACTGACATGCATTTAAGACTCGGTAGAAAAGCCTTTGTTGGTGATGACAGCTTCTAGACGCCTCCTGGATGGAGAAACTCATCACCTGCATTGTTCAGGTGGGATTTGGGCCCACTCCTCCACACAAAATGTCTTCGGATCTTGAAGATGGCCACGGGCCCCAGCAGGGTTTAGCCCCGCTGCTAGCCAAGGGGGCTGCTCTCTGTTGGTCCTGGGGAGAAATAGTTTTGCAAATACTCTCTCACCTGGGCCTTCCATACTCGGGGCATCCTGGCCAGCCAGCCAGCAGTAATATTAATATATATATATATATATATATATATATATATATATATATATAAGGAAGGACCGGATGAGCAAGTGTGGACAGTGCATCAACCCAGAACACTAAATGGCAAACCCCCTGGATGGCATCGATACCTCAGACTCCTGCAGGGCTTCATGGGAATTGGAGTTTGTTACAACCCTGTTGGGATCCGGGGTGCTGCCAAGATGTGCTGCAGGTGTCCCTGAGCCTGTATGGGCGGTTCTTCCACCACACCTGGAAATGCTGCCAGAAGTGCGCTTCCAGGTGACCTATATAAGGGACCAGCAGACACTACCCCGGGAGCCAGAGTCAGGAGGAGAGGGACTAAGCTTGCTGGAGAGGAGTGGAGGAGATAAAGAAAAGAGAGATTTGATTTGTGTTTATTTGAGTTTGTGCTTGTGCTTAGTGTGGGACTGTGTTGTGTTTGTGGGTACGGGGAAGACGTAGCCCACAGACGAAGAAAATAAAAGTTTATTTCTTTTTTAAGTGTCTGTCTGTGTCGGGTCGACGCCCATATAGCACCTTTTGTTACTATATATTGTGATGAGGATGCTATATAGGCGCCTGACCCGACACAGAGGCATGTATAAAATGAAAGACTTTTTATTTTTCTTCAGCTGGAGGGCACGTCTTCCCCATAATCCCTCCATCCCCAACACAGTCCCAAGCACTTAAGCACAGCACTCTTCTTCTCCTTCTGGCACCACCAATCCTCCCAGGCAGCCTTGTCCTCCTCCTCCTCACCTGACTGTCTCCCCTGAGTGTTGATTGCTGGCTTCTTTTATAGTTCACCCAGAAGTGCTCCAGGTGCTTCATCACCGGGTGTGATGAATATGCTGCTCACACGGGCTCAGGAGTCCCAGACACAGCACCCCCTGGTGGTGTCTGCGGGACCCAACAGGACTTCACCCAACTCCAATTCCCAGGGAGCCCTGTGGGAAACAGAGGCACGGCTCCACCCCAGGGGGCGGCCATCTAATGTCCAAGGGGAGGTATTGCACTGTCCAGGGCTGCTCCCCCTGAATATAGTGTGCAGGGGCATCCCGGATGGGCATGGGCGCCAGCCTCCTGCCACTATATATATATATATATGGGTGTTGACCTGACACAGACAAACACATATAAAACAAATTAATATTATAATATATAATATACAGGGTGAGTCAAATTTACATTAACACTAATGGTATTGCTATGTATATACTTATATACAATTTTTGTGCCACATATGGTACATGATGGTGAACAGGATGAGACATTCCTGTTAATCATCTTGCACAAATGAAGTATGTTTTGTGAATCAATTGTTTCCACTATTCAAATGTTAACATAATTTTGACTCCCCCTGTGTATGTATGTATGTATGTACAGTGGTGTGAAAAACTATTTGCCCCCTTCCTGATTTCTTATTCTTTTGCATGTTTGTCACACAAAATGTTTCTGATCATCAAACACATGTAACCATTAGTCAAATATAACACAAGTAAACACAAAATGCAGTTTTTAAATGATGGTTTTTATTATTTAGGGAGAAAAAAAATCCAAACCTACATGGCCCTGTGTGAAAAAGTAATTGCCCCCTGAACCTAATAACTGGTTGGGCCACCCTTAGCAGCAATAACTGCAATCAAGCGTTTGCGATAACTTGCAATGAGTCTTTTACAGCGCTCTGGAGAAATTTTGGCCCACTCATCTTTGCAGAATTGTTGTAATTTAGCTTTATTTGAGGGTTTTCTAGCATGAACCGCCTTTTTAAGGTCATGCCATAGCATCTCAATTGGATTCAGGTCAGGACTTTGACTAGGCCACTCCAAAGTCTTCATTTTGTTTTTCTTCAGCCATTCAGAGGTGGATTTGCTGGTGTGTTTTGGGTCATTGTCCTGTTGCAGCACCCAAGATCGCTTCAGCTTGAGTTGACGAACAGATGGCCGGACATTCTCCTTCAGGATTTTTTGGTAGACAGTAGAATTCATGGTTTCATCTATCACAGCAAGCCTTCCAGGTCCTGAAGCAGCAAAACAACCCCAGACCATCACACTACCACCACCATATTTTACTGTTGGTATGATGTTCTTTTTCTGAAATGCTGTGTTCCTTTTACGCCAGATGTAACGGGACATTTGCCTTCCAAAAAGTTCAACTTTTGTCTCATCAGTCCACAAGGTATTTTCCCAAAAGTCTTGGCAATCATTGAGATGTTTCTTAGCAAAATTGAGATGAGCCCTAATGTTCTTTTTGCTTAACAGTGGTTTGCGTCTTGGAAATCTGCCATGCAGGCCGTTTTTGCCCAGTCTCTTTCTTATGGTGGAGTCGTGAACACTGACCTTAATTGAGGCAAGTGAGGCCTGCAGTTCTTTAGACGTTGTCCTGGGGTCTTTTGTGACCTCTCGGATGAGTCGTCTCTGCGCTCTTGGGGTAATTTTGGTCGGCCGGCCACTCCTGGGAAGGTTCACCACTGTTCCATGTTTTTGCCATTTGTGGATAATGGCTCTCACTGTGGTTCGCTGGAGTCCCAAAGCTTTAGAAATGGCTTTATAACCTTTACCAGACTGATAGATCTCAATTACTTCTGTTCTCATTTGTTCCTGAATTTCTTTGGATCTTGGCATGATGTCTAGCTTTTGAGGTGCTTTTGGTCTACTTCTCTGTGTCAGGCAGCTCCTATTGAAGTGATTTCTTGATTGAAACAGGTGTGGCAGTAATCAGGCCTGGGGGTGGCTACGGAAATTGAACTCAGGTGTGATACACCACAGTTAGGTTATTTTTTAACAAGGGGGCAATTACTTTTTCACACAGGGCCATGTAGGTTTGGATTTTTTTTCTCCCTAAATAATAAAAACCATCATTTAAAAACTGCATTTTGTGTTTACTTGTGTTATATTTGACTAATGGTTACATGTGTTTAATGATCAGAAACATTTTGTGTGACAAACATGCAAAAGAATAAGAAATCAGGAAGGGGGCAAATAGTTTTTCACACCACTGTATGTGTGTGTGTGTATGTATGTATGTATATGTATGTATGTATTGTGGCATCCGGCCGGGGCTGGAGCCCGGCTGGGACGCCCAGGAGGACCGGAGGAGGGCTTGTGCCTCCTCCAGACCACGAGGGGACGTCCACCCTGGTTATGTTGGGGGCCTCGGGTAAAGGGCTTGGAAGCCCAGCCCTGTAGCGACCCGTGGCCACCGCCAGGCGGTGCCCCGGTGCCTGACTATCCCTGGAGCCCAGCACTTCCGCCACACCAGGAAGTGCTGGGGGGAAGACGACTGGGGACACCCGGACGGCTTCCGGGTGCGCAGCCGGCACTTCCGCCACACTGGGGCGTGTCTGCGGAGGAGTGCCGGGAAGCAGCTGGAGCCAATCCGGGTTCCTATTTAAGGGGCTGTCTCCCTTCGGTCGATAGCTGAAGTCGGGTGGAAGAGGACGGAGCTAGAGAGAGGATTGGAGGTGGCCAGGAGAGAGGCACAGAGACTGGCACAGAGACTGTGAGGCCTGGACATTGGGGGAATCGGTGCTGGAGGCACTGGGGTTTGTGGTGCACGTAATTTGTAAATAGTTGTAAATAAACAGTGTGTTGGGTGCAACAACGATGTCCGTCTGCCTGTGTCCGGGCCATCTTCCACAATATGTATATGTATGTATGTATATATGTGTATATATATATATATATATATATATATATATATATATGTACAGTGGCTTGCAAAAGTATTCGGCCCCCTTGAACTTTTCCACATTTTGTCACATTACAGCCACAAACATGAATCAATTTCATTGGAATTCCACGTGAAAGACCAATACAAAGTGGTGTACACGTGAGAAGTGGAATGAAAATCATACATGATTCCAAACATTTTTTACAAATAAATAACTGCAAAGTGGGGTGTGCGTAATTATTCAGCCCCCTTTGGTCTGAGTGCAGTCAGTTGCCCATAGACATTGCCTGATGAGTGCTAATGACTAAACAGAGTGCACCTGTGTGTAATCTAATGTCAGTACAAATACAGCTGCTCTGTGACGGCCTCAGAGGTTGTCTAAGAGAATATTGGGAGCAACAACACCATGAAGTCCAAAGAACACACCAGACAGGTCAGGGATAAAGTTATTGAGAAATTTAAAGCAGGCTTAGGCTACAAAAAGATTTCCAAAGCCTTGAACGTCCCACGGAGCACTGTTCAAGCGATCATTCAGAAATGGAAGGAGTATGGCACAACTGTAAACCTACCAAGACAAGGCCGTCCACCTAAACTCACAGGCCGAACAAGGAGAGCGCTGATCAGAAATGCAGCCGAGAGGCCCATGGTGACTCTGGACGAGCTGCAGAGATCTACAGCTCAGGTGGGGGAATCTGTCCATAGGACAACTATTAGTCGTGCACTGCACAAAGTTGGCCTTTATGGAAGAGTGGCAAGAAGAAAGCCATTGTTAACAGAAAACCATAAGAAGTCCCGTTTGCAGTTTGCCACAAGCCATGTGGGGGACACAGCAAACACGTGGAAGAAGGTGCTCTGGTCAGATGAGACCAAAATGGAACTTTTTGGCCAAAATGCAAAACGCTACGTGTGGCGGAAAACTAACACTGCACATCACTCTGAACACACCATCCCCACTGTCAAATATGGTGGTGGCAGCATCATGCTCTGGGGGTGCTTCTCTTCAGCAGGGACAGGGAAGCTGGTCAGAGTTGATGGGAAGATGGATGGAGCCAAATACAGGGCAATCTTGGAAGAAAACCTCTTGGAGTCTGCAAAAGACTTGAGACTGGGGCGGAGGTTCACCTTCCAGCAGGACAACGACCCTAAACATAAAGCCAGGGCAACAATGGAATGGTTTAAAACATAACATATCCATGTGTTAGAATGGCCCAGTCAAAGTCCAATCGAGAATCTGTGGCAAGATCTGAAAACTGCTGTTCACAAACGCTGTCCATCTAATCTGACTGAGCTGGAGCTGTTTTGCAAAGAAGAATGGGCAAGGATTTCAGTCTCTAGATGTGCAAAGCTGGTAGAGACATACCCTAAAAGACTGGCAACTGTAATTGCAGCAAAAGGTGGTTCTACAAAGTATTGACTCAGGGGGCTGAATAATTACGCACACCCCACTTTTCAGTTATTTATTTGTAAAAAAATGTTTGGAATCATGTATGATTTTCGTTCCACTTCTCACGTGTACACCACTTTGTATTGGTCTTTCATGTGGAATTCCAATAAAATTGATTCATGTTTGTGGCTGTAATGTGACAAAATGTGGAAAAGTTCAAGGGGGCCGAATACTTTTGCAAGCCACTGTATGTATGTGTGTGTATGTATGTATATATGTATATATATATATATATATATATATATATATATATATTATATATATATATATATATAATATTGTGGCAAAAGCGTCGACCCAACACAGACTGACAACGGAGGCACAGGTAAAAATAAACAAAAGATTTATTCTTTGTGTTCTTCAGCCATGGGGCACATTTTCCCCGTGTCTCACAGGCCCTACACAGTCCCCAAACACACACACACAAAAAAGAAAACACCCAAACTCCACACTCTTCTTCTTCCTCCACTACTCCTCCCAGGCAGCTTCGTCCTCCTCCTCCCGACTGTGGCGCGCTGGGTAGTGGCTGCAGGCTCCTTTTATTGCTCACCCAGAATAGCTCCCTGCAGGTGGTAATTGGCCTAATTAGGCTGCACTTCCGGGTGTAACACAGTTGTAGCCCTGATGCAATCCTGGGGGGCTGCCACCAAGTGTTCTGGGGGAACATAGTGCATCCCATGGCTGCTTCCCCGGATTCAGTGTCAAAGAGGCATCCCGGCCAGGCATGGGTCCTGGTAGCCCGCCACTATATATATTTGTCCATTTTGCTTTTCCTGAGCACAGTTGTAGGGAAGGTATAGTGTTGCTGAAAATATCAAGTAAATTAAAATAAAAAAAGTCTCAAGTCCATGCTGTTCTTGAAGTTATAGGAACAAACTTTGGAGTTTTTTTTTTTTTTTTTCAGTAATGAGTAAAATAGGAAAGCCAAGCAAGCTAATCCAGTTCAAGTTGACTCCATTTCTGTCTTCCCTAAAGGGAATAAAATTCAAAGGATTCTTCCTCAGGGCTGTTCTTCTGGAGGGGGATGGAACCACCAGTTTTTGAGATGAGCTTGAAGGACCGAAGCACCCCAGGTGCATGAACAGGACTGACACTTTGAAAGAGTTTAATTGCTGTGAGGTTTTGAGAGTCGTCAGCATGCAGCCTGGGCCGTCTTAATGCATGGGTACGCTGGGCAGTTGCTCGGGGGGCCCATGCTAATCTATGTATGCTGTGACTTGCTGAGTGGATGTGTAGGTAGGGGTCCCAGTGCTCTGCTTTGCCTGGTGGCCTGTAATGAATGCTGTTAAGCCGGCCCTGCATGCAGCTAATCCTGCATCCCTCTGACTAGCCTTTGCATGTGAGTGTGTTTTCTTTGAGACTAAACCGTTTCTGGACAGCAGAAAGTGCTGGGTTTCCTGCCCACACTATATGTATTTTTGTATGTGTGTGTGTATTTAAGCAGTTCAAGTCCAGTGAATAACCTCATGTGGTACAAAGTTAAGCAAACATCTGCCAGAGGTTAAAAAAAAATATATATGTTTAGGTTACCAACAACCAAAAAAATGATGTCATTTTCAGAGATGTCTACAAAAGTTTCCCACAGTCCAGAGGAGGAATTCTGGCCCACTTATCCTTGCAGAACTTCTTCATCTCACTGATATGCTTGAATATCCATCCATTATCCAACCTGCTATATCCCAACTACAGGGTCACGGGGATCTGCTGGAGCCAATCCAAGCCAACACAGGGGCACAAGGCAGGAAACAAACCCTGGGCAGGGCGCCAGCCCACCGCAGGGTCCACACACCCACACACCAAGCACACCCTAGGGACAATTTAGAATCACCAATGCACCTAACCTGCATGTCTTTGGACTGTGGGAGGAAACCCACTCAGACACGGGGAGAACATGCAAACTCCACGCAGGGAGGACCCAGAAAGCGAACCTTACTGCGAGGCAGCAGCGCTACCCACTGCGCCACTGTGCTTCCCGACAGGACAAGTTCAATCAATTCGATTTTTATTCAGTCACAGATGAGTACCTGGATTCTATGTTGCAAGGCAGAAGAGCAAAGTTACATTTTTGGATTTTTTTTTTTTTATAATTTCTTCTTCCTCCCCCTTCCCCTTACTTAATCAAAAACCATATAATCATTTACTTAAGCATTTTATTTCCATCCATCCATTATCCAACCCGCTGAATCCAAACAGGGTCACGGGGGTCTGCTGGAGCCAATCCCAGCCAACACAGGGCACAAGGCAGGAACCAATCCTGGGCAGGGTGCCAACCCACCGCAGGCATTTTATTTTATTACGCTTATTTTTTTTTACTTGTCAGAAAGACCCTAAAGAAGGAAAGGCCATCTTTCCTGTGTCAAATAGCCGCAGCGTTCCTAAAGAAACTGGAAATTTCCTTTGGTCAGCTTACTGCACCCTATCTTATGACAGACACCTCTATGAAAAACCCCTTCGTTAGAGCAAAACGGCTTTGTCTTCTATTAACCCTAAGTAGCTTGCAAACAGTTAATTTTTTTTTTTTCACACCTCATGACAGACATCTTCACCAGCTCCACTTGTCAGATCCCATTCATCCATTTTCTTCTCCTGTGGTCCCTGGCAGCTTTTGAAGTGAGCCCAAAATTGGACGGTAGAGTCCACTGTATCAGAATCAGAATATCTTTATTTTCATTGTAACAAATGCAATGAAATTAGGTGTTGTCCCTGCAGTGTCAAGATATAAATAAATATAATTATAAAATGATAAGAAGAAATAAGGTAGAACACAAACATTCAACATAAGACCTTATTGCACAAGATGTCATCTATTGCACTGCTGCATTGGAGGTGATTAGGTGGCATTCAGTGCCCTAATAGTAACAGGGTAGAAACTGTTATTCAGTCTATTAGTCTTTGTTTTCATGCTCCTCTATCTTTTGCCTGATGGCAACAGTTAGAACACGTCATGAGTGGGGTGTGAGGAGTCTTTCAAGATATTTTCCACTTTCCTGATGCAGCACGAGCTGTGCAGTTCATCCGGAGAGGGTAAAGAACAGCCGATGATCTGCTGGAGTGTCTTCCTCTGCGCTGTTGTGCAGCTGGAAAACCCCACGCAGAGGCAGTTAGCCCAGGATACTCTCAATAGCGCAGCGATAGAAGGACACCAGTTTTTGGGGGATATTATTCTTCCTGAGGACTCTCAGGAAATCAAGTCTTTGCTGAGCCTTTTTCACTGTATCCACCAGAACGCTGTGCGTGTGAATGAATTCCGCCGTAACACTCCCCTCACAGCAGACTCCGATCTTAAGAACACCATAGAGCACACTGGTACACACTCCACCATGTCACATGGTGAGTAACACAACAGACACGTCTCTGGGGTATGAGAGGAAGAAGGACACCAGGAGAGCATGAACATACTCACACAGAGTGGACAGAGCAGGAATTAAACCAAGGGGTGAGGCAGCTACACCAAACACCATGCCTCCTGTCTCTTCTTAACATTTTATATATTAAGAAGCATTTAATTAATCTGTTTGTGCTATTGCAGGTTTACAGGAGAATGATAGCTTCTTTCCATCTTCCTTTGTAGAGACCTCTCTTCAGAGCATACTGTCACAGAAACAGGACAATGAGAAGATGAAGAAATCAACAAGAGGATTAGGGGATTGGACCCCATCATCTTTACAGTGCAGTTCTCTTTCTGTGGTTGAACCAACAGGGACAGGAGCCGTCGACACTCATCCACAAGAAGAGCTTGAACACAGAACTCACACGGAAGAGAAAGCTCACTGTTGTCCGGAATGTGGAGAGAGATTCTCATGCAGCAGTGATCTTCATAAACATGCAAGTGTTCATACTGGGGAGAAACCTCATCGCTGTTCTGAATGTGGCAAGTGCTTCTCAGAAAGCAGGAGTCTGAATAGTCACATGAGAATTCATACAGGAGAAAAACCCCATTGCTGTCCAGAGTGTGGCAAGCGTTTTTCACAAGCACGCAACCTTAAAGCCCATGCAAGAATCCACACCGGAGAAACACCTTACTGCTGTTCGGAATGTGGCAAACGATTCTCCAGCAGTAGCAGTTTTCGAAGGCACACGCTGATTCATTCTGGGGAGAAACCGTACTGCTGTTCTGAATGCGGAAAAAGATTTTCTGACAACACCGATTATTGGAAGCACATACGAGTTCATACTGGTGAGAAGCCATATTGCTGTCTTGAATGCGGCAAAAGATTTTCTAGCAGTAGCAATCTTCAAAAACATGCAAAAATTCACAGTGGAGAAAAACCGCATTGCTGTTCTGAATGTGGAAAACGATTTTTACAAAGATGTGACCTTCAATGTCATTTTAAAATCCATACCGGAGAGAAGCCTTATTTTTGTACTGAATGCGGGAAACAGTTCTTACACAGAAGCCTTCTTCAACAACATTCCAGAATCCATACTGGAGTGAAGCCTTATTGTTGTACTGATTGTGGAAAACAGTTTTTACACAGAAGCCATCTTCAACAGCATTCCAGAATCCATACCGGTGAAAAGCCTTTCTGTTGTCCTGAATGTGGTAAACAATTTTCATACAGCAGTGGACTTTATAGCCATAAAAGAATTCATACGGGGGAGAAACCTTACAGTTGTTCTGAATGTGGAAAGTGCTTCTCAGATAGCAGCAGTCTTAACAGCCACATGAGAATTCACACTGGAGAGAAACCTTACTGCTGTTCTGAGTGTGGTAAGCAGTTTTCTGACAGATGCAGTCTTCGAAGACATACAAGAATTCACACTGGAGAAAAGCCCTACAGCTGTTCCAAATGTGGCAAAAGATTCTCACACAGCAGTACTCTTCATAAACATGAAAGAATTCATACTGGAGAAAAACCTCATGTCTGTTCGGAGTGTGGGAAAAGGTTCTTGCATAGATGTCATCTTCAACGTCATATCAGAATTCACACTGGAGAGAAACTTTATGATTGTTCTGAATGTGGCAAACGATTCTCTGACAGATGCAGTCTCCAAAGACATGCAAGAATTCATACTGGAGAAAAACCCGTATAGGGGTTTAAAATGTGATAAACGATTCTCTGACTGATGCAGTCTCCAAAAACATGCAAGAATTCATACTGGAGAAAAACCTATATAGGGGTTTAAAATGTGGCAAACAATTCTCTGACTGATGTAGTCTCCAAAAACATGCAGGAATTAATACCGGAGAAAACCCCATATAGGGGTTTAAAATGTGGCAAATGATTCTATGACTGATGCAGTCTCCAAAGACATGCAGGAATTAATACCAGAGAAAACCCCATGTAGGAGTTTAAAATGTGGCAAACGATTCTCTGACTGATGTAGTCTCCAAAGACATGCAAGAATTCATACCGGAGAAAAACCCATATAAGGGTTTAAAATGTGGCAAACAATTCTCTGACTGATGCAGTCTCCAAAGACATGCACGAATTCATACCAGAGAAAAAACCATATAGGGGTTTAAAATGTGGCAAACGATTCTCTGACTGATGCAGTCTCCAAAGACATGCAGGAATTAATACCCTAGATAACCCCATGTAGGGGTTTAAAATGTGGCAAATGATTCTCTGACTGATGTAGTCTCCAAAGACATGCAAGAATTTATACCAGAGAAAAGCCCATATAGGGGGGTTTAAAATGTGGCAAAAGATTCTCAAACAAATAGCGGCTGCCTTCACAGGCACAAAAGAATTAATACTGGTAAGAAGCCTTATAGTGTTTTTGAGTTTGGTAATCGTTTCCCAGACAGCAGATACTTTAATAGCCATGTGAGAATTCACACTGGAGAAAATAACTGAAATTGTTCAAGTAGTGCTGGTACCAACGGGTCTTCTCAAAAAAAATAAATAAATAAAATTCCAGACCAATCTGGGATCCCCTACCAGTTATCATCACTCCTTACAAAGAAGGAGGCACTTTTAGGAACAATACAAATATCATGCCAAGACCATGAACAAATCCTAGAGAATAACAACAGTACCAGCACAGAAAATCACTTCTGGACTCAAGTGTGAGGTTCACTCCTGTTTTTGAAAAATAAGCAAACCAAGCCATTGTGGAAAAATTAACAGAGGTTAGGTAAGCAGCTCATTGCCACACCCACCACATGACGGACCACCAAGATTGGGATCCGAGTACAGCCGTGCAACGGGTAACACCTTGGCACCACTCTGAACAGTGGCTGTAGTGCCAATCCTGCCACCAACCCCTAAGTTCTCCCTGCAATTTAGAGGACCTGCTTGCAGGGCTTGATGTGGATTAACATCATACCCAGGAGGTTAAGGGTCTTGCTTGACGGAGTAGAGTCACTTCTGGTGTTCGAACTGGCAGCCTTCTGAATACCAGCGCAGATTCCTATCCTCAGAGCCACCACAAGAAATTAACCCAGAGATAAAACGTTGTGCTGTTCGGAATGTGCAAGCGATTCCCCAAATTACCCTTCGTCACCCTCACAGAATTCTCAATACAACACAAACGACCAGCTCCTAGTTTATAATAGTAATTTATCCTTATAGCCTACGCCCACATGAACATGTTGATGAAGCCATGACTGACCTCAAGTTTGGATGTTGCTCAGGAGTTCTTGAAGAGCATGCGATGGACTGAGGAGTCAAAAGAAGAATCTTTAGACCAACATAAACTCTGTTATTGGGCAAGAAAGCGGACTTGCATATCACAGTAAGACAGTCATTTCAACCTGCTTGATGTGTTGTGTCTTGATGATCGGAATGAGTTGGTGAAGGAACCTTGAATTCAGCTGAGTAACTGAGGCTTCTTTGGGATAACGTGAGACCACCCAGTCATAACCTCAAGTTTAAGCTGAAGAACAGTCGGATTATGATTCAAGAAGATAATGTGAAACCCATGAAACCGACCTCCAAGAAAAGAGTGGAAGCCAAAGCGAGTCAGAATTTTTTAATGGCCCACCCAAACCCCACTGAGATGCTGCTTGAACATCTAAAATTGTCACCGAGTTCAAGCAGTTCTTGTAGGATGAGTGGGCCAGAATTCCTTCGCTGCATTGTCAGTGCAAGAAACGCCAGGGTGGAATTGTAACTGGGAGAGCTGGGAGTCACCAGGCATTGAGTCCATGGTGGGTGGGGGGGGGGGGAGGGATCACTTTTTCACCTCAGACAATACTTCACTTTCTGTAATTAATTTAGAAATTAGGATCAAATGCATGCCCACTTCAGTTGAAGGTCTTAAAAGCATTTACTGGAAAAAAGTGCAATAGTGCAAAACACAAGAAGGGGGGGCAAATACTTTTTCGTGTACCTCTATAAACGGGTGTTTGAGAGTGAACTGTCCCGAGTGCAGCAATCTGCCATGTGTTTTGAGGGAGGACATGAAGAGAAGGAGTTTTGTACACACATGTGCCATGTCTTTAGCTTTGTTTTCTCAAAAAAAAAAAAAAAAAATGTGAAAGGGAAAATGGATGGATGGATGGCATTGCATTTTTTTGCATGTAAAATGACATTTTTATTAAATCTCATCTTTCTACCATAAAACACTAAAGGTACAAAAGCAGTAGTGTTGAAAGTATAATAATGATACAAATATCCATATGAACTGCACATGTGTGAGTGATGCGCACATCACTTTCCGATTCATCGGAATCCCTTTTGGTTTCGGTGAGCGCTTCATTTTCCCTGCCTGTAAACAAAGTCACCTCGTCATTGCTGCTGATGAGAAGTGTTTCTTATGAAATGCCATTATGAGGTTAGGAGAAGGCACGTCTACACCATTGCCCAGGTAATACTCGGGCCTGACGCTTGCATACAGTCATATGAAACAGTTTGGGAACCCCTTTTAGTTCTTTGGATTTCTGTTTATCATTGGCTGAGCTTTCAAAGTAGCAACTTCCTTTTACTTTATGACATGCCTTATGGAAACAGTTGTATTTCAGCAGTGACATTAAGTTTATCGGATTAACAGAAAATATACAATATGCATCATAACAAAATTAGACAGGTGCATAAATGTGGGCACCCCAACAGAGATGTGACATCAATACTTAGTGGAGCCTCCTTTTGCTCCTTTGAGCCCCTAGACACTGTCCTCCTATAGCCTGTGATGAGTGTCTGGATTCTGGATGGAGGTATTTCTGACCGTTCTTCACACAAAATCTCTCCAGTTCAGTTCAACTTGATGGCTGCCAAGCATGGACAGCCTGCTTCAAATCATCCCATAGATTTTCGATGTTTGATATTCAAGTCAGGGGACTGTGACGGCCATTCCAGAACATTGTACTTCTCCATCTACGTGAATGCCTTTGTAGATTTTGAACTGTGTTTTGGGTCGTTGTCTTGTTGGAATATCCAACCCCTCCGTAACTTCATCTTTGTGACTGATGCTTGAACATTATCCTGAAGAATTTGTTGATATTGGGTTTAATTAATCCGACCTTCGACTTTAACAAGGGTCCCAGTCCCTGAACTAGCCACACAGCCCCACAGCATGATGGGACCACCACCAAATTTGACAGGAGGTAGCAGGTGTTTTTCTTGGAGTGCGGTGTTCTTCTTCGACCATGCAGAGAGCTTTTTGTTCTGACCAAATAACTCCATTTTTGTCTTATCAGTCCAAAGCACTTTGTTCCAAAATGAATCTGGCTTGTCTAAATGAGCATTTGCATACAACAAGCGACTCTGTTTGTGGCGTGAGTGCAGAAAGGGCTTCTTTCTCATCACCCTGCCATACAGATGTTCTTTGTGCAAATTGCGCTGAATTGTAGAACACTGTACAGATACACCATCTGCAGTGAGATGTTCTTGCAGGTCTTTGGAGGTGATCTGTGGGTTGTCTGTAACCATTCTCACAATCCTGCTTGGGCATGTACCGCTCCTGTATTTGTCTTGGCCTGCCAGACCTGCTGGGTTAGTTTAACAGCAACTGTGCCTGTGGCCTTCCATTTCCCGATTCCATTCCTTACACTTGAAACTGACAGTTTAAACCTCTGAGATGGCTTTTTGTAGCCTTCCCCTAAATCATGAGACTGAACAATCTTTGTTTTCAGATCTTTGGAGAGTTGCTTTGAGAATCCCATGTCACTCTTCAGAGGAGAGTCAAAGGGAAGGAAGCACAACTTGCAATTGACCACCTTAAATACCTTTTACCACTCATGGTTGGACACCCCTGTCTATGAAGTTCAAGGCTTAACGAGTTAATCCAACCAAGTAATCAGTATTGAGCAGCGACATGCATTCAAATCAACAAAATGACTAGGGGACCCACATTTGTGCACAGCCAGTTTTTCACATTTGATTTAATTTCATACAACTAAATACTGCTTCACTAAAAAAACACCGCAGTACTCAGATGTTCCTAGGAAATTATAGACATACCACAGTTATCTTTTTTGTTGAAAGTAGAGTCAATTATTATGCAGGCCCAAACTTTTTCATATGACTGTAAGACACACCTACACTGTTGGCCGAGTAACGCTCGGCACTAACACTGTTGGCACTTTTACAACTTGGGTAATCCTCGAGTCTTATGTGAGACACATCTGTACCATTGCCTGAGTGACACTCGGGAGTAACACTGTTTTTATGGCTCAAGTGACACTCAGATCTAATGCTAAGGAGATTAATGAGAATGTGCTGCTCCCACAGAGGACTTGAACCTTTAACCTCCTAAATAAATCCACTCAATTCTCCATGTCAGTCTCCTGACCCTAAGGGTCACTGGATGGGCCCACCAACTGGCTAACAAACCAAGGTTAGAATTAGCCATATGTGTTTCATTGAACTTTCTGCCCTCATCTTATGTATGTCCATACTCAAGACAGAATACAATAATTTAATAAATTTTAGATTATAAATTGTATTAAGTCTCCTTGCAATGGGCTTTTATTTATTCTCTAAGAATTCTGCCACACCAGTGCTATGGTTTATTTATATGACATTAAACAGCCAAGAACTACTCTGCCCCTGATTTACCCCTCAAGATCCCACCATACGGACACAAAGTCACTAAAGCCCAAAGTGATTATACTGGAAAATCATAATTATATGGGGAATTTACAAAAAAAGTACCAGAACCTCTAACACTCGGTGAAGCAAACCTGGGGTCCAGAAAGGGAGATTAGGGGTAATCCTGCAGATCTCAAAATGAATCCTGACTTGCTTCATCTTAATGTCGCACCAGTGGATTAGCCCATGTCACAGCACCAGATTTTAAATGTCTCACGCAATCGCAGGTAATTTCATTCAGACTAATGTAAAGTAAGAGAAGCAACACATTGACAACTACATTCTGATTCTGTTGGTCCCGCGTGTGTGTCAGTGTCACAAGCTTGTGATTCCATACACTGACCGAAAGGGGGCGCTGCCGCTAACTGTCTTGTTTACCTCCCCAATCCACCTACACCCCTCCCCACCCCCTCCTCGAGAAACCGCCCAGTAAGGACAACTGACTCCGCCCCTGAGCTTCCCTGGGCCACAAAAGCATGACCGTCCAGAAGGAGGTATCACTTCTGACCAAAGCGATCATCTAGAAGAAGAAACATCCAGAATTTCTGAGGCTGCATTACTTGGTTGGCAACAGTTTTGTTTCATATTCACGCCATCGATGGTTTGTTTTTGTTTGTTTCTTTAAGTAAATGTGGATGTCTGGGTTGGCGCCCCAAAATGTATCTTCTGTTGAGCCTGTCATGCCCTCGAATGACCACACTGTGCTCTATGAAGTAGAACCAAACAATTGTCTTCATCATTCACGCTCGAGCTTTGATCCACACAGCCAATTGTATCGCGCAGAGAGCGCTCACTCCCTGGAAATGGGCTCGTTAATGACTGCCGCGTGGTACTTCCCTAACTCTAAATAGACATAAATTAAACGGGTCCGCGGCTCAAAATGAAACTGGGAGTTTTAACTAAATAAATAATTGGACGCGCTCGCGCTGGGGAGTGGAGCAGGTGCGAACGATCTACTGCGAAGTCGGCTCGTCTCCGGGTTGGTGCGAGGCCGTCAGCCGTCCGTGCGTTGCCATGCCGGAACTCCGGGTGGTCTGGTTGTCTTATTATCAGCCCGAGAGAGAGAGAGAGAGCCCGCGCGCGCGCCGATACCGGTGTGAGCGATCTGCTGAGGACTCGGGAGACGAATGTTTTAAAGGAGTGCACCCGGGCTCTGCTGTGTTTGAACCTCGTTTTAATGGATCGTTTATTATGCTTGTTTTAAGCCTCCAAATAGACACCTTTATTTTACGGATTATTTATTTGTGGAAGATTTTCAGCACTGCACTTTTGAACACTGCTTGTTTTTTAAATTATTTTTAATAAAACACTGGCGCACTTTTTCACCGTCCCCTTGCTCAGTGTGTGTTTATTCTCATCTGCCTGGCACATCCGGTCATTACTATGGATGGTGTCGGTTCAAGAGGCTCCCGAGTGCAACAGGGAGCATGGATCCGACCCGCAACCGTCACACCCTCCCCAGTGATACGACGGTAACGTTAACTAATAATCACTTAGGCGGAATACACTGCAGATAGGAATAAGACGAATGAAGCAAGCGGCAAAACCCTGTCCCAGAATGAGCCCCCAGAGAGGAATGGAGTCTGTCAGTGTCGTCTAAGCACGTGCAAAAGGCATTCTCGGGAACAGGTGGTGACGCCACCCATCCGTCCGTTGGCTTCGAGGGGCCGGACGATGTCGTGGGCCTCACTGGACAAACATGCAAGTCTATACAAGAATACAATTCACTCCAAACAAGGACACAATTTTGTTCTGGCTCGAACATACATAGAAGACAGCACACATTTTACAGCATCCCACAGCCTGTCTGAGTGGTCTTAGTTCATCTTTTTATTATACTGCTTGCATGGCAGGCTTATGTTTCTTCCCCTGTCGGCTCTTTTGCTTAATGTGGACGCGGTTCTTAATTTGAGCAAAAAGTACGTTTTATAAGATATACTTCACATATGACATATTTCAAACTACACCAATTTCATTGGGAAATTCTGTAATGCGTTTATTGTGTGAGCAAACTTGCAATGGTGAAATCTGGTGAAGTATCCATCTGTTGAGATGAATATGACTACAAGAGCCACACAGCAAACAATTTAAAAATAAGAAGGAAAACTGGATCTAGGCAATCAGTTTTTGTTGTGAACAAACGTAGCACCCAGCAGCCCATTCGGCGACTTCTCTCAATTACTAATCAGACCGAAGTCAAACTGACCAATCAGATTGCTTGGAAGGGCCAGATGCCATATGCCCCGCCCCCGCACGCACAGAGACAAGAGCGTTTTATTACTCTCTATGGCCACTTTATTAGGTACACCTGTTCAACTGCTTGTTAATGCAAATATTTAATCAGCCAATCACATGGCAGCAACTGAATGCATTTGGGAATGTCGATTTCGTCAAGACGACCTGCTGAAGTTCAAACTGAGCATCAGAATGGGGAAGAAAGGGGGTAGAAGTGACTTTGAATGTGGTCTGGTTGTTGGGCTGAGTATTTCAGAAATTGCTGATCTACTGGGATTTCCGTGCACAACCATCTCTAGGTTTACAGAGAATGGTCTGAAAAAGGGAAAATATAAAGTGAGTGGCAGTTCTCTGGGTGAAAATGCCTGGTTAATGCCAGAGATCAGAGAAGAATGGGCAGATTGGTCTGAACAGGAACTCAAATAAGCACTCGTTACAAACAAGGTCTTCAGAAGAGCAGCTCTGAACCCACAACATGTCAAACCTTGAAGCAGGTGGGCTACAGCAGCAGGAGACCACACCGGGTGACACTCCTATCAGCCAGCAACAGGCAACTGAGGCCACAATTCACACAGGTTCACCAAAATTGAGCAATAGAAGATTGGAGCAATGTTGCCCGATCTGATGAGTCTCAATTTCTGCTGTGACATGCAGATGGTAGGGTCAACGTCGTGAAAGCATGGATCATCCTCCTTTGTATCAACAGTTCGGGCTGCTGGTGGTGGTATAATGGTGTGGGGAATTTGTTCTTGGCACACTTTGGGCTCCTTAGTACCAACTGAGCATAATTTAACTGCCCTAGCCTACTTGAATTGTTGCTGGCCATGTCCATCCCTTTATGACCACTGTGCACATCTTCTGATGGTTCCTACCAGCAGGATAACACACCATGTCACAAAGCTCAGATCATCTCAGAGTGGTTTTTGAACGTGACGATGAGTTCACTGGACTCAAATGGCCTCAGCAATCACCAGATCTTAATCCAGTAGAGCACCTTTGAGATGTGGTGGAACGGGAAATTCGTATCATCGATGTGCAGCTGACAAATCTGCAGCAACTGTGTAATGCTATCATGTCAATATGGACCAAAATCCTTGAGGAATGTTTCCAGCACTTTGTTGAATCTGTGCCATGAAGAGTTACGGTAATTCTGAAGGCCAAAGGGGGTCCAAACCGTTACTACCAAGGTGTACCTAATAAAGTGGCCGGTGAGTGTATATAAGGAAAATTCTTCCGGAAAGTAGTAAAGTGGCTTCACTTGTGTTTGTGAAGTGATTTTAACAATTTTTACCTTTCCGTGCGAGTCACTTCACATCGAGCGCACAATCTGCAGCCTCAAAAATGAAAAAAGGTGAGAAATGTAGCATGGTTAGCACTGGTGTGTCACAGATTGCTTGACCCGGGTCCGCATCCTGCATCCAGTTGTTGTCCTTGTGGTGTATGTATGTTCTTTTTATGCTTCTGTTAGTTACTTCCAGAGCAGGCTTCCTTTTTTTTTTTGTATGCCTTCACTTTAGTTCTTGTTCTTGCGCTTGTTTTATTGAGACCACGCAAGGCAAAGTTGAGCCATTTATGGACATGTGGTGTTTTCTCTGTTGTCCCCTTGCCTGACTCTGTTGATGGATGTGAGTATCAAGCAGTAGAGGTGCTGTGTCAAGTCTCTGTCTTTTCTTTACCTTAGCGGATAAAAGAATCGTTGCTGGCAAAACCCTTATCTAAACAGTACAGAGCGCGCTCTAAACATTGGCTGCTTTGATTTTGTTCCAGCTCTTGCTTTCCTCCCACATAACCAGCGACGTGCAGGTCACTTTTACAGACGATTCCAAACTGACCATTAAGAGAGTGGCCAGTGTAATGCGAGTCCTAGGGGCGGGGCTGTTCCTTGCTTTATGCCCGGTGCATTGTGGGTTGGCTGAATTGGATTAAGTGGAATTGACAAAGTGAGCGTTAACATTACACGTCGGGTACAAACTGAAGGTCTTATGTGACATTGAAGTGATAAGTCGGTTTACTCTGAGGCGTCTCGCCTACAAAAATTTTCAACTCTGGCAATTTTTCCAAAAAAATTCTTCAGTTTAATTTTTTTTTTTTTAGCAAATGTGATTATTTTATCATGCCTAACATCGTAGTTACCCCCACATCGTCACCATATTTCTTAGAGATTCAACCTCAGTCTTTACAGAAATACGTGATAAATGCAACTAAAGTTTAGATACCAATCACACGTTTTAGCACATTTAACCTTTATATTGTTGAGCGGATTTCAAAGGGCACACAATCACGGGGTACTTTACTGCACAAGTGCCAGTCTCGGTTATACAGCAGGAGTTTTAAGAGGAAAAAATGGATCTTGAACTCCTTGGACTTATTTATCGTTCTCTGCCGTCTCATGTCACTAGTGTTTATTTTATTGTCCGGCACAGGTTGTGGATCATCCGTCCCTACATTTGCTAACACATCGTAATCCCACCTCGACTTGATGACAAACATAAGACAAGCGGACGCCGTCGTTGGTGGGTGGGGCCGTGAGCCTATAGCGTCGCATGTGGATGACGTCTCCACGTGTCGCAATGTTTCCTCTGTCTAGCGCACGGCTTCCACTCCTGATTTGTTCGGCCGGGCAAAGAAGAAGCAAAACGGCGAAACAAAGTCGGACACACAGGTGGGAATCTTCGGCGACGAGGAACATTTTAGAAGGTGACTGGCACTGCGTGGGCCGCTCGACTTTAAACGGTAAGTTCTATGTTTTAGTCGCTTTTACAGTGTTTTGCCAGCGGCTCGGCGAATCTTATTTTCATTTTTTTTCATTTTCTAACCAGTTCACTCCTGCACAGGGTCAAAGGGCTCTATTGGAGCCGATCTCAGCTAGTATAAGGCGCAAGGCCATCGCAGGGCACACTCTTGGACTAATTTAGGATCGCCAATTTACTTACCCTGCACTGTGGGAGGAAATCCACGGAAACACGGAGAGAACATGCAAACACCACACAGGGAGAACCAGGGATGCGAAACCTGTTTCTCGTTAATTATGAGTGTATTGTGAATGACGGGGGTGGCTCAGTTCCAGTTGGTCCGGTGTGGAAATTTTCTGACTCGTAGTTAGAGTGTTATGAAGATATAGCTGCTCCGTGAAATGCACCTTTTGAAGCGGTGCAGGCGCATTAGGGCTTGATCGTCACAGATCTCTTAGGTCACCGTTACACATTTTTCATTTCACGCATGCGCCGTGGCGTCCTGGCTGTCTATTACGTGCACGTGCAGCCTTTCGCACTCCCTTTCAGTCCCACGCAGCGCCGGCTTGAAGGCCACCATCAGATTTTACGGACGTATTACGTGCTGCTGGCGTTTAGATGCGGAGCTTTATGTTGGAAAGCGGGCAGTAAACTTCGTTAAAAGGCTGTCGAGAAATGCCACTTTTCACAAAGTGTTTAGTTTTAACTTCAACCAGTTTGATGCGCTTACAACGTTCTTGTTGGTGATCGTTTCAATTCTTTAACAAGTTCTTACGAAATATGAAACGTGTAGCGTATGACTGAAGTGTAATAAAATAGCAATAATAAGAAGAGTACACCAAATGGTGGCTCTGTAAAGGATCTGGACTTGTAACTCAAAGGTTGCTGGTTCGAATCCTAACAGTGATAGAAGGAATGCTACTCAATTGGGCCCTTGAGCAAGACCCAAAATGTTCAAATAGCTGACCTTGCACTCTGACTCCAAATCTCTCTGGAGAGTAAGTTGGGTTATGCGAAAAGTGACAAATTTTTAATATATGAAATTGTATTTGGCGAATAAAGGACTGCATTTTTTTTTCTTGTCACCGAAGTGCAACGTGCAATGACATTTAAAGACAAACCTTTATTAAAAAAAATAGCTGAAATACCAGGCGTTGCCCTAGAGGAAAATAAAGATTTTTTTTAATTGTTTGAGAAAAATATATATATAAAAAAAAAAAAAAATACACACAACTTGACAGATTAAATTTTGTTTTGTGGGGTAATATGTTTTTACATGTATAATTTTTGACGACAAAAATGTCTATTGAATTATTATTATTATTTATTATTATTATTAGGTTGATTTAATTCTAATTCCACTACAGCATTGTTACAATGAGAATAATGCAAATGAAAATCTCTCTATTATAAAAAAAAAAAAAAAAAATCCCGTGGAATGAATGATTAGTAGACAATACGTGATCTTCACATTAAGATCACGAAAGACAAATAAAAGAACCGCGAGACGAAAGAGAATGGGCAAAAAAAAAAAAAAACAGCTGTGTAAAGGGAAGCAGCACACACAGATACAGGTGTCTCAGTGCACATCATTCAATGCACAAAACGTAGATTTACACAATAATGGAACATACACTATGAGAATCTGTGGACCCGCAACAGTTAAAGCAACGACAAGTTTAATTTCAAAGAAAACACATTTCGGTCAGGTGTATATTTATGATGACGGAGAAGCGATCACAACGGTGAACAGCAGAGACACAAAGTAGGAAAGAGGACAGCGGCTGGACAGGCTTTAAAAAGATCGAAGGGCAGCGCGACAGCAGCCCCCCTGCGCGAGCCAGCGAGCGAGCGAGCAGTGTTATACGACCTGCAAGAAAGAATTTAACCACGCCCAGGGTCGTAAATAAAGGGGCAAGCATTGTTTTTAGAACGTCACGCGAGACCAGGCAGTGAGCCATCATTTAAAACAAGTCCACAGACATCTAACCCTAGCAGTTGTTGGATTGCATCTGTCAGACAAGCATCATGTGCTCCCAGCTGTTAAAACAACGACAAGAGACAAGCAAAACGTGCAGCTCGCCAGCAGCAGGAAGACAGCAGATGATCCGACTGCATATCCTTAGCGTACGTTCACCCGTCCCTCCTCTTCACAACGCAACCAGCGTTATACGTCTGGCGAGGAAGAGATGTAACCACGCACGGGGCCGAAAATAAAGGACAAGTACTGTTTTTAGAAAAAGTTTTAAGGTAAAAGTGAAAATAATGCATATGTAACAATTTCCAAGAAAATAACAATCTCTTTAAATTGTATATTGCCTGCCTAAGGTAAAGTCATCCCTGATGGAAGATCGCAGGAATCGTGGGAAAGAGGGGTCCTTTCATCGGATTAGCGCTGTTTCAGCTGTGGAATGGCCAAATGGGGGAGGCAGCTTGATAAATGAGGTCTCCAGGACTTAAAACAAATCCAAATCCTATTATGTGATATCATCTCATGTGAAATTCTACTCCATACTTCTAGAATTTTTTTATTTTTATACTGTATTGAGAATTTATTCTATTCTATATATTGTATTGTATTGTATTGACCCCCTTGTTTTTGAAACCCACTCCACGCCCAACCTAGCTGGAAAGAGGTCTCTCTGTGAACTGCCTTTCCCAAGGTTTGTTTGATTTTTTTTTCCCATACAAGGGTTTTTTCTTTTGGGAGCTTTTTCAGGAGGTAGGCCATGTTAAAGCCCATTGTGGCACTTCTTATGTGATTTTGGGCTATGCAAAAAATAAATTGTATTGTATATGCGGTAAACCAAACATGGGGGTGGTCAAGTGAAGCGAGCAGGGGGCAGAGCCCCCTAGTTGCTGAAAAAAAAAAGTAAGGGAACACTTAAATCACACATGAGATATCGATGAGTGAAATATCGAAGTGGAAAATCTGTCCTGAGTAATGCTGTGTAATTCACTGAGAACAAAAGGATATAAGTTAACGACGGTCAATGGAAACCCAAATCACCAACCTACTGAGTTCCGAATCAACGTCACACCGAACATCAAAGTCAAAAATTGAAATCCCAGGCTGGTCTGACTTGCGTCAATTTCAGCATGGCGACTCGTAATCTGACTCACTAGTGTGTGGCCCCTACTTGCCTGTGTGTACCCCCTGACAACATCTGGGTCTGCTCCTGATGAGACGCAAGATGGTGTCCTGAGGAGTCTCTTCCTAGACCTGGACCAGGGCATCAGCGAGCTCCTGGACAGACTGCCATGCTACTTGACCACACTGGATGTGCCAATACATAATGTCCAAGAGGTTCTCGATTTGGTGTCAGGTCTGGGGCATGTGTGGGCCAGTCAATGGCATCAATGCCTTCATCATCCATGAAATGCTCTTGCCTCATGAGGTCGGGCATTTGTTCTGCACCAGGAGGAACCCAGGGTCTGACAGTGGCTCTGAGGATTTCATCCTGGTGTTTAACAGCAGTCAGGGTACTGTTGTCTAGCACATGGAGGTCTGTGTGACTCTCCAAGGATATGCCACCCCAGACAAACAACTGACTCAACACCAAACCAGTCATGGTCTTTGTGATGCTGCAGGCTGCAAAATGTTCACCATGCATCTCCAGACTCTTTCATGTCTGTCACATGTGCCATCATCTGTGAAGAGAATGGGGAGCCAATGGCCAAGCTGACGATTGTGTATTCGCTGGCGAATGCCAATTAGGCATAAGGTCCTTATGCCACCCTCATGGAGTCTGTTTCTGACGGTTTGGTGCACACCGACAGGCACACCAGTAGCCAGCTGGAGGTCATTTTGTTGGGCTCTGCCAATGCTGCTCTTGGAAAGCAAAGGAACAGATGCCAGGCCTGCTGCTGGATTGATGCCCTTCTTACAGCCCTGTCCAGCTCTCCCCATCTAATGGCCCATCTCCTTGTATCTCCTCCATGCTCTTGAGACCTTCTTGCAATGGCATGTGTTGAAGTGCCATTCTAGAGGAACTGGGCTACCTGTGCAACCTGAATGGGCTGTTGGTGCCACCTCATACTATCAGTGGTGACAAGGACACTTGCAAAACTAGAGAAGAATCGGGGTGGAAAGAGAAGGAGAGAGCAGCTGCATGTGGTCACCATTCCCTTTTTGGGGGTTATCCTGTTGTCGCCACTCCAGTTGTTGTCACTTTCATTTGCACCAAAGCAGGTGACGTTGATTCACAGTCACTTGTGTTTCTGAACTGGACAGACTGACATCCCTGGAGCTTCACTGACTTGGTGTTAGACTGGGATGATTAAGTGTTCCCTTCATTTTTCTTTTGAGCAGTGTATTATTATTTCTTGATACATTTTTAACAGTCATTAATACCCTTGTGTGTATATCTTTGTGTTTTTTAATTTATTCATCCATCATTTATTATTTCCACTGGGAAAATAAAACTGCTGAAAAAAAATTAAAGGAACACTTTGAAAGCACATCAGATCTCAATGGGAAAACAAATCCTGCTGGCTCTCTCTACTGCTATGGACTGATATGATGATGTGTTAGGAATGAAAGGATGGAAATGAAAATGATCAACGAACAGAGAGGGGGCTGAGTTCAAAGACACCCCGAAAATCAAAGGGAACTAATGAGGAGGCAGGCGAGTCTATTTGACGAAATTTCATTGCAGCAACTCCAAATCGTACTCAGTAGTTTGTATAGACCCCCCAATGTCGGGACAATCTCCTAATGAGTTGACAGATGGTGTCCTGGGGGATCTCCTCCCAGATCTGGACCAGGACATCACTGAGTTCATGGACAGTCTGAGGTGTCAGATGGACCGAAACATATAAATGTAATGAATTATTATTATTATTATTATTATTATTATTATTATAATGTCCTACCCAGAGGTGTTCTATTGGATTGCGGTCAGGCGAGTGAGCGTGGGGACCAGTCAATGGGATCAATTCCTTCATCCTCTCACAAACACATGAGGCCGGGCATTGTGGTGCACCAGGAGGAACCCAGGAGCCACTACACCAGCCTAGGGTCTGACAAGGGGTCCAAGGGTTTCATCCTGATATATAATGGCAGTCAAGGTGCTGTTGTCTAGCCTGTAGAGGTCTGTGCCTCTATCTCTAAATGGATATGCCTCCCCAGATATACCATCACTGACCCCCCACCAAAGCGGTCATGCTGAACGATGTCACAGGCAGCATAACGTTCTCCACGGCTTCTCCAGACCCTTTCATGTCTGTCACGTGTGCTCAGGGTGAACCTGCTCTCATCTGTGAAAAGCACAGGACGCCTGCCAGTGGTGGACCTGCCAATTCTGGTACTCTATGGCAAATGAGGACGTGGGGCCCTCGGGCCACCCTCATGAAGTCTGTTTCTGATTGTTTGGTCAGAGACATTCACATCAGTGGCCTGCCTGCCTTCTGGAGGACATTTTGTAGGCTCTGGCAGTGCTCATCCTGTTCTTCCTTGCACAATTAGGGTTAGGTTAGGGTCTCCTGGAATCTCCTCCATGCCCTTGAGACTGTGCTGGGAGACACAGCAGACCTTCTGGCAATGGGAGGCACGTATTGATGTGCCTGCCATCCTGGAGAAGTTGGACTACCTGTGCCACCAAACTCTGTAGGGTCCTGGGGTCTCATTTATCAAACGTGCGTAAAACAAGCTCTAAACTAGTGCGTATACCAACAGCTGTAAGCACAAGAAATTTGGGAGTACGCACAGCTGTATGAAATGACTGATGATGAATCGCACTCCTTCTAAATTGTGTGCGTGTGCATAGTAATTTAAATTTGCATACAGAAACGCCCTCAAATTACCTTATTTGGTAAACTACCTTCCTTATAAAAACCCAATGCCGCCAGGGCACTATAGAACCGTTATCATGGATCCCGTGAAGAGAGGAAAGAAAAAAAAAATTACACAGACAACAAAGTGGAAGTGCTTTTAAATGAGGTACAACGTAATAAGACAGTTTTGTTTGCTGCTTTTTCGGGCGGAATGTCAAAGAAAAAAAAAGACTTGGCGTGGGGACAGGTTACTAATGCGGTAAATGCCGTCTCACCTGTATGTAGAACTACTGCAGAAATCAAGAAAAAGTGGTTTGATTTGAAAGTGTCCTCTAAAAAAAAGAATTGCAGCCCCACAAAAGAGACCTCGGTGCCACGGGAGGAGGCCAGAGTCTTATTTCAGTGTCACCATTGGATGACAAGATAGCGGCAATTATTGGTGAAACGTCAATGAGCGGCGTAATCCCCGATGGTGACATTGAAAGTGCAATCCCATCAACTGCAGGAGAGGCCGAGCCATCCGAAAATGGTTAGAAGGTTTTCAAATGTTTGTGTTGCGATATATTATTCATAGATAAATAACACTCGCATTGCAAATGATTTGGATTGTTCATTTAACATTTATTTTATGGATCTGCCAGTTTTGCCAGGTTCTGGCTCCGCCTGCCACTTCAGCACGTCCGATGCGTTTCGAGGCACGAGTCCTGACTGATGTGGTTCTGAAAACACAGGAGGAATTAGTGAGAGGCATTGCAAGCATAAAAGAGGAACTGCACCAAATCAATGTGAACTTGAGGAACATTAGTGATTCACTAAATGCATCATGCAAGTTCAATGAAAGCTCCAATTGATCTCACCATTTTCTCACAATTACTCCTTATTGTGAAACAGATTTAGAACCGTTCGATTATCCTTGCTCTTAGTTGCACGGCCACAGCATTTGGCATGGGGTCAAAACCTTCTGCCATGTGGCGATCTTCTTGTATCGGCATCTCATCCAGTGGTATACCGTTTTTAATGGCAATATTATGCAGCACACTGTATGCTTTAACTATATAGCACACCTAAAGCAAATTGATAAATATTGTAGCTATAAAATATAATTAAAACTTAATTTAAATATTTAAACATTCAAAACCTTGTCGCGTTTGTATTGCAATATGCCTCCTCTGCCTGACAGACACAGCCATCGCGCCTTCAGCAAGCCTATTGCACGTTCTACTGCGCTTCTTGTGCGCTCATGTGCTCGGTTGTAATTCAGCTCCTTTTGGGATACAGGGTTTGCCACTGGGGTCACCAGCCAGGATTTAAGGGCATATCCTCGATCCCCTGCACTGATATAGATTAACATAAAATACAGTACACTAGATGGTGTTGAGAAGTAATCTAATTGTTACACACTTACCAATTTTATATTATTTACAGTTAACTAACTCAGATAACTCAGAATCACCTGTTGTATTCAATTATTCAATTAATCAATTTGTCAACACTGTCACTGTCAACACTGACATTTAAGTGGTGAAGTATAAGGGCACTGGGTTTATATGTGATAACAGTCCTCTACCACTAGGGGATTCTGCTTACGCACAGTCCGGAGTTCTTCTAAATGTGCGCACATTTTCACGCACACGTACAAATTAATGAATCGCATTCTATTAGTGGAATTGTGCGTACGCATGATTTACACACAAAACCGTGCGTACGCACGCTTGATAAATGAGACCCCAGGTATGGCCTCATGCGACCAGTAGTGACACGGACCGTAGACAAATGCAAAATGAGCGACAAAAAAGATGAGGAGGAAAAATGTCAGCGGCCTCCCTCCAGCTGTGAAACCATTCATTCCTGTTTTGGGGTTCGTCTCATTGTTGTTTATATATATATATATAGTATTGTAAATGATCAGCCTCGGCACAGACAGGCACACACCAACGGTTCAAGCACCACACACATTTATTTACACTATGTATAAAAGTCCAAGTCCCGCACACAACTAAGTGCCCCTATACCACACACCCTCAAGTCCGGACCTCTCCAAAGTCCTCTCTTCGCTGCCTCCACTCCTCTCCTTCGAGCTTCGTCCTCTTCCACCCAATTCCAGCTGATGACTGGAGGGAGGTGACCTCTTTTATGCCCACCCGGACGTGTTTCAGGTGCCCTCTGATGAGCTTCCTGCAGCACTTCCTGGTGTGGCGGAAGTGCCACGTGAGAACCCAGAAGCACTCCGGGTGTCCCTGGTAAAAC
>JANRMT010062807.1:2570953-2582336 GCA_026402145.1 Polypterus bichir lapradei
AGGTGACCAATGCAGAACAACAGTAAACAATATCAAAACATTCATGAAAAAATGTCACCCTACACGTATCACATAATCCACATGCAAAGTCATCCATTTATTTACTCACACCATCCCAAAAATGTATGCTTACTAAAATATTGTTAACTAAATCACTTTCTGGAAAACCGTCACGACAATGAGGAAAGAAGTCGCGTGCTCACACATGCAAATGAGCGTCTGGTCGAAGACCCGCCTCTTCCTCTCATTCATTGGTCAAAAGTTGTGCCTTCAATTTAAAAGCACAAAACTGTGGGAATATATTGCACTGTGCTGCTTTACGATATGCATTGATGGCCCAAAGGGATACATAACCAGGGAGGCTTTACTGGTGCTCATCAACGGCTGAGGGCGTTACCATACAATATGGCACTGGGTTGGCCCGGGAGGCTTTCACAGATACAGAGCCATGATGACTATCACCTTATGATATGCAAAGATGTCAGAGTGGACCCACTAACAATACGTTTGGGAGGCACTACACACAGAAGGCCTTTGACAATAGTTTAACTCCAGTGATGACTATCACTTGATGATGTGCAACATTTATTGTGCATATCGTATCCCTGGCCGCGTACTGTTGAGTGGCACTTCCTCATCTAACAGTGATGACTATCACCTTAAGATATGCACTGGCTATGTGTCGCTTTGGGCCTGACAAGCACCAGTAAAGCCTCCCTGTCTATGTATCCCTTTGGGCCACTTATTAACTGACGGTTGGGTGCAACATTTATTGTGCATATCGTAAGGTTAACTTATCATGTATGTGTCCATGCCATATTTGTAGGGTAACGCCCCAAAGGGATACATAGCCAGGGAGGCTTTCTTTAGTACGTAACTCCTGTGATGACTGTGATGACTATCACCAACAATATAGCACTGGACTGATCCATAGACAAGAAGGAAGCCCTGGGAGGCCACATGCAAAGTCACCCATTTATTTACTCACACCATCCCAAAAATGTATTTTTACTACCCATCCATCCATTATTCAACCCGCTATATCCTAACTACAGGGTCACGGGGGTCTGCTGGAGCCAATCCCAGCCAACACAGGGCGCAAGGCAGGAACCAATCCCGGGCAGGGTGCCAACCCACCGCAGGACTCACACATCCACACTCACACACCAAGCACACACAATTTAGGATCGCCAATGCACCTAACCTGCATGTCTTCGGACTGTGGGAGGAAACCCACGCAGACACGGGGAGAACATGCAAACTCCACGCAGGGAGGACCCGGGAAGCGAACCCTGGTATCCTTACTGCGAGGCAGCAGTACTACTACTGCGCCACCGTGCCACCGTATTTTTACTAAAATATTGTTAATTAAATCACTTTCTGGAAGGAAAGGAAGGAAGTCGCGTGCACACACATGCAAATGAGTGTCTGGTTGAAGACCCGCCTTTTCCTCTCATTCATTGGTCAAAAGTTCTGCCTTCAATTTGAAAGCACAGAACTGCACTGTGCACTGTGCTGCTTTTGCTGGAAACCCAATAATAAAAGGCAAGAAATGCACACTTTTTCCACATTTTGAGCATTCTGATAGATAACAGACTTCTGGATTATGCAGCACAAGTAACGTGAGAATTTTTTTTTTTTTCCTCATGGACACTTTTCACGGTGTTTTGTGTTGCTCGACATTGGTGATTGTTGGGTTCCATTCAACTGTTTATTCTCGTTCTGCATGGAAACATGAAATTACTTTTTTTTTCTTTTTTGTTTCCTCAGCCGTCCCTATAAATCACACAGGATAAGAAACATTTAAATAAAATATCATTTTTGCGTGGGGTATTACATTAAAAAAATCTTTGTGCAGTAAAATCTACTGATGTGATTTATCTCAAAATCGGTAGACTTGTGGCCATTGTTTAATGTAGATTCAGTTTTGGGTGATCGGGTCCTTGGAACATTAGAACAATCTGGACGAGAACGGGCCATTCAGACCAACAAAGCTCACCAGTGCCATCCACTTAATTCTTCTAAAACAACATCAAGTCCTTAAAGATTGACTTTTACTCTGAAAGTGGATTTCGTAAACGTATACCTCCATCCAAATTTTGCCCAGGTCACATTTCTTTCCTTTTAGTGATATTTTTTATAGAATTTGTGGGGGAAAGGTAAGCTCATCCAGTGTTCTGTAAACAGTATCTGTGACATACCATAATATTCACATATTCAATGTTACATGTGGCAGGATATCCCTGAAGTGTCAGCCCTCCACTAGGTGTCAGTCTGTTTCAGGCCCTGATTCATCACCAGTTCACCTAACCTGCACAATTTGGGGGATTTGGAAGAAGAAGAAGAAAAAGAAACGTTTTCTAGGGGGGAAAGTAATGTAGAGCAATGTTGGTAAACCGCTGGTCCATGGGCTGGCACCTGTCCATATAATTTGTTTTTTGGAAATTCACCACAAACCAGCAGGTCACGTGTTTTAGCCCAGTCTTTCCCAACTGCCATTCTGTGGCATTCTTTTGCTCATCAGTATACAGGGTGGGCCATTTATATGGATACACCTTAATAAAATGGGAATGGTTGGTGATATTAACTTCCTGTTTGTGGCACATTAGTATATGTGAGGGGGGAAACTTTTCAAGATGGGTGGTGACCATGGTGGCCATTTTGAAGTCGGCCATTTTGGATCCAACTTTTGTTTTTTCAATAGGAAGTGGGTCATGTGACACATCAGACTTATTGGGAATTTCACAAGAAAAAACAATGGTGTGCTTGGTTTTAACGTAACTTTATTCTTTCATGAGTTATTTACAAGTTTCTGACCACTTATAAAATGTGTTCAATGTGCTGCCCATTGTGTTTGTGTTAACAAACAAAACCACCACTATTGGTCTGACATTAACCCACATTGGATAGATCCCTCCAAGACTGTTGGAACAAAAAAATGGATGGTATGGTGTGGTATATGGGGTACAAAGATAGTGGGGCCATTCTTCATCAATGGAAACCTCAAGGCCACTGGATATGCGAAATTGCTACATGATGATGTGTTTCCCTCTTTATGCACTGAAGCTGGCACGTTCCCTGAGTTCTTCCAGCAAGATGGTGCACCACCACATTATGGGTGTCAGGTCCGAGCATTCCTAGATGAACAGTTTCCTGGAAAGTGGATTGGTTGTCGTGGGCCAGTTGAATGGCCGCCAAGGTCTCCCGATCTGACCCCCTAGACTTTTATCTTTGGGGTCACCTGAAGGCAATTGTCTATGCTGTGAAGATACGAGATGTGCAGCGCCTGAAACTACGGATACTGGAAGCCTGTGCTAGCATTTCTCCTGCGGTGTTGCTATCAATGTGTGAAGAGTGGGAGAAGAGGGTTGCATTGACAATCCAACACAATGGGCAGCACATTGAACACATTTTATAAGTGGTCAGAAACTTGTAAATAACTCATGAAAGAATAAAGTTACGTTAAAACCAAGCACACCATTGTTTTTCTTGTGAAATTCCCAATGAGTTTGATGTGTCACATGACCCTCTTCCTATTGAAAAAACAAAAGTTGGATCCAAAATGGCCGACTTCAAAATGGCCACCATGGTCACCACCCATCTTGAAAAGTTCCCCCCCCTCACATATACTAATGTGCCACAAACAGGAAGTTAATATCACCAACCATTCCCATTTTATTAAGGTGTATCCACATAAATGGCCCACCCTGTATTACTAGGAAATGCTTGATACTTCAAGAGGGTCTCCAACCCCAGTGGTCTCTAATCTCGGTTAGGATCATGCGCTGATAGGGTGTTGCTGCACCCACCACATAACGAACCACCTTCAAGGAGCAGTGTGAGGGTTTTATATGGTGGCTGGAGTGCCAATCCTGACACCAACCCCCAAGTGTTCTCTATAAGTTAGTGGGACCTACTTGCAGGACTCGATTCAGATTAACCTCATACCCAGGACAGAGCAATTTCAGGTTAAGGGCCATGCTCAGGGGTCCCAACGGAGCAGATGGTCTAATGCTAATCACTTTGGACGTTCAAAACATCAGCCATTCGATTTCCACGTACACAGTCAGTGAAGAGTTTCTCATACTTCAACCAGTCCACGTGTTAAAAAGGTTGAAACCTGCTGTTGTGGAGAACATGCAAAGTCCACATGGAGAAAGCAATGAGTGTTGGATTTGACACCAGGATGCTGCGGCAGTGAGACAGTTACACTGCTCCACTGTGCCACCCTAAGATAAGGACACATATTTGCATTGTGGACACATGGGGACTGCTGTTGCCCTGTGTAACCCAACAGACAGACTTAGGACACAAAGTAAAAGCACCCAGAAGACTTTAAATTATTTTCCCAGCACCATAGCCACCATACACAGGCACATAAACACACTATTCCAAACACAGCACAGTTCTTTCCTCCACACCTCCCAGCAAGCGTTGCCCACCTCCTCCTGACTCTGCCTTGTTTGCTGGGTCTCCAACAGCTCTTAATATAGTCCTTGACCTGGAAGTGCTTTCTTCCTTCCGTCCTCGTGACTTGCTAGCACTTCTGGGTCAGATGGAGAACTTTTAGTTTTCTTGTCACCCCGGAAGTACTTCTGGGTTTCTGCCCACATGATCTGCTAGTACTTCGGTGCAAGGTGAGCACGTAGATTCCCAGCATCTTCCCACAGCGTCCACTGGTGGCACCCACGGTACCCAGCAGGGCTGTGTTTCCAAACTTCATGTCCCATAGTGCCCTGCGGAAACCTGGGACACCGCTGCCAGTAGAGGGGAGCTGCCGTCTAGCGTCTTGGGGGAGGCAGTGTCCTAGAAAAACTGCCTTCCCTCATCCTTCCATCTTAGGGGCGTCCCAACCAGGTTAAGCTGCCAGCCGTCTCTTACAGCATACAGTGGAACCTCGGGTCACGACCGTAATTCGTTCCAAAACTCTGGTCGCAACCCGAAGTAATTTCCCCCATAGGATTGTATTGTAAATATAATTAATCCATTCCGGACCGAACGAGCTGTATGTAAATATATTTTTTTAAAGATTTTTAAGCACAAAGATAGTTAATTATACCATAGAATGCACAGTGTAATAGTAAACTAAATGTAAAAACAATGAATAACACTGAGAAAACCTTGAACAGAGAATGCTCGAAGCAATCTCTTTAAAAACAAGCCCGGTGCATTCTTTAACTGCCTTCTCGGCCTTACGAGGCCAGCGCTCTCTCTCTCTCTCTTGCTCACTCGCTCACTCACTCTCTCTCTCTCTCTCTCTTGCTCACTCGCTCACTCTCTCTCTCTCTCTCTCTCTCTCTCTTGCTCGCTGCACAAGGAGAGACTGAACACGTGTGGAAATCATCGCGTACAAACCGGAAGGGAAACTGGCTTGTTCGTCACCCGAGTGTGTGGTCGTGAACAGATGCAAAAGTTTGGCGAACTTTTTGGTCGTAACCAGATTTGTACGTATTCAGAGACGTTCGTGACCCGAGCTTCCACTGTATATATTTTTTTCAATGTCTGATAGATACTTGAAGCATCTTAAAGCCATCAGATACATTGGAACACAGACTAGTAAACCCAAATTCACGTCCCTGACTGCGTTTGCTGCCGGTTATCTGCTCACTAATCCCCTCTGTTTCCCTACAAATATATCACAGTCAACAGATTTGATGGAATAAGACAAAGCTTAATCACACCACTGTGGTGGGCTGGCGCCCTGCCCGGGTGTTTGTTCCTGCCTTGTGCCCTGTGCTGGCTGGGATTGGCTCCAGCAGACCCCCGTGACCCTGTGTTAGGATATAGCGAGTTGGATAATGGATGGATTGATTAATCACAGCAAGAGAAAATGAGGCATAGAGGGAGACAGCAATAGTGACCACTAGACATGAAGGGGAGCTTTGAACTTGAATTTGACTGAATCATCATGACAGACACACTGCATCATATGTTAGATCCCATCCATCCATTTACTGCCCTTGGGGTCTCTCCGACAGACTTTGAAGAATGATAGGCGTCAGCCTGACACACACTGGCACACACATCCGCACTCGGTGACACCATACGGTGATTAAAATGTCAGATACGTCTGTGAGGTATGACAAGAAATTAAACAGACGTCAGGAAAACGGGCAAAGTTCAAGCACACAGTGGACAGGGCTGTAGGGGACCCATTTGAGGACACACTAGACTAGTCAGTTTGCTGCACATCTTTTTAATAGTTTATTCAGTTTAAAACTTTGAACTAAACTGTTTTCGCTTTTACAGGTTTCCGGGACAATGACAGCTTCTCATCTTCCTTTGCTCAGACCTCTCTTCAGTGCAGACTGCAGCACAAAGAGGACAAGGCAACGATGAAGAAATCAACAAGAGGATCAGAGAATTTGACAGGGGCCCCCTTCCAGTGCCGTTCCTTACCTGCCGTTGATCCAACACAGATAGCAGCCATCGGCACCGATCAGCAACAAATGAACGGTATTGGTCACGAGGCTGCGCATGCCAACCGAGAGTGTGGAACAAGTTTGAAAAGCAAATCTGACTGTGAAGATCATAAGTTGATTCCTACAAAACCAAAGTCATATCCCTGTTCTGAATGTGGCAGGCAGTTTTCACGCAGCTACAATCTTCTGAAACACACAAGAATTCACACTGGAGAGAAACCCTATTGCTGTCTAGAATGTGGCAAACGATTTTCACAAAAAAGCAGCCTTCAGTGCCATATGAGAATCCACACGGGTGAAAAACCTCATTGCTGTTCTGAATGTGGCAAACGATTCTACCACAGGAGGAGTCTTCAGAAACACATGAATATTCACACTGGAGAGAAACCTCACTGCTGTTCCGAATGTGATAAAAGATTTTCACAAATAAGCACTCTTCAGTGCCACATAAGAGTCCACACAGGAGAAAAACCGTACTGCTGTTCTGAATGCGGCAGACAATTCTCTCGTAACAGCAGTCTTCAGCAGCACACACGAATTCACACTGGAGAAAAGCCATATTGCTGTTCTGAATGTGGGAAAAGATTCTCCCAAAACATCCACCTTCATAAGCACAAAATAATTCACACTGGAGAAAAACCCCATTGCTGTCCAGAGTGTGGGAAACGATTCTCACAGATAAGAAATCTTCAGATCCACACAAGAATTCACACTGGAGAAAAACCGTATTGCTGTTCTGAATGTGGCAAACGATTTTCCCATATAAGCAACTTCCAGAACCATGTGAAAAATCACACTGGAGAAAAACCTTATAGCTGTCTAGAATGTGGGAAACAATTTTCACTTAAGAGCTATCTTCAGAGACATGCAAAACATCATACTGGAGAAAAACCTTATAGCTGTTTTGAATGTGGGAAAAGGTTCTTACGGTCATGTGAACTTCAAAGCCACACCAGAATTCACACTGGGGAGAAGCCATACTGTTGCTTGGATTGTGGTAAACAATTCTCACACAGGAGTACTCTTAATAAACATACAAGGATTCACATTTGAGGAAAACCTCATTGTTGCTCTGAATGATAGAGAACGTTGTCAGAAATATCAGTGTCACATCAGATTTGTGAGGCAGAGAAACCTTCTTATTCTCCCAAAATGTGGCAAAGGATTTTTGAAAACATTGCCCTTTACTATCATAAAAGAGTTTCATACTGGTGGAAAAGCCCATAATTGTTTTGAATGTGGCAAGTGTTTCTCACGCAGCAGGAATCTTAATAAACGCAAGAGAACTTACCCTGGAGTGAAATTAATTAATTAATTAATCAATAAATCAATTAATTAAGGAATCTTAATAAACACAAGAGAACTTACCCTGGAGTGAAAATTAATTGATTGATTGATTGAAATAAAATATCAGGAGAAACAAAGAGAAGTTTGTGTAAGTGTTGCTGGGATCAACAGAACTCATCAAAAGCCCATCAAGATGTTTTGACAATTACTGTCATCCACTACAAAGTACAAAATGAGGGATTTCTAGGAATTATGCATGTAATAAACCAAGTCATACAACTTTAAAGCAACAATAATGCCATAAAAAGTCTCAGTTCAAGAATGAGATTCAGTCTTGACTCAAGGAAAGAATAACCCTTTTAAGTCTACAAAAACCCTCAACAAGAAAACCCCTCTCATGTGGCGATGGATTCAAATAGACAGTCCTCAGGGCTGCACAAGAATCGACATTCTGCCAAAATGTGGAAAAAATAACAGAAATAAGTTCTGCTGGGACCATCAGAACTAATAAAAATAAATGTTCAGGTCCATCTTGACTTCCGACCGATTACCATAACTCAATACAAAGTGCAAAGGGAAGCGTAATTAGAAACGATACAGACACTGGACCAACCCAGTCCCCACTGAGATGCTATGACATCCTTCAGCATTAATAAAGTTTCCATCCATCCATCCATACAAGCCATTATTTTATGACAAAATATTCAAACATGTGGGTGGCACGGTGGATGCTGCCTCGTAGTTAGGAGACCTGGGTTCACTTCCTGCGTGGAGTTTGCATGTTCTTCCCGTGTCTGCGTGGGTTTCCTCCCACAGTCCAAAGAAATGCAGGTTAGGTGCACTGGTGATTCTAAATTGTCCCTAGTGTGTGGGTGTGTGTGCCCTGCGGTGGGCTGGCACCCTGCCCGGGCCTTGTGCCCTGTGTTGGTTGGGATTGGCTCCAGCAGACCCCCGTGACCCTGTAGTTGGGATATAGCAGGTTGGATAATGGATGGATGGATGAATATTCAAGCATATCAGTGAGATGAAGCAGTTGTGCATGGATAAGTGGGCCAGAATTCCTCCTCTGGACTGTGGGAAACTGACAACATAAGAAATTTAACAAATGAGAAAATCCTATTCAGTTAAGTTGGTTTGTTCAGCTCATATCTAAGTTGTCCTTGAATCGCTCCCAGATGATCCATAAAGGTGGCACATGACTCAGTAGTTTGTTTCAGATTCCCACAACTCTCCGTGTAAGGAAGCGTTTCCTGGCATCAGTCTGAAATACTCTCCCCTTTAATTTCCACTGGTACCCCCCGAGTATGGGATTTGCCCTTAAAGGTGAAAGAATTCTGTTGGATCGACTTTATCAACGCCTTTTGAAATTCTCAAAGACCCAGATTAGCAAGTTCATCAGCGCAAGGCTATACAGGTTTAATTCTCTGACTCTATCACAGTACGACCTTTCCTCAAGTCCTGGGATGCGTTTGATTGTTCTCCTCTGCCAAGCTTCAGGTGCTGCTATGTCTTTATGTTTTATTGCATGGTGACCAGAAAAGCACATGGGACTCCAGATGCCGGTCTCAATTGTGTCTTCAATAGTCTGAGTAGAACGTCCCCGAGGAACGTGGACAAGAAACATTATGGTGTGGGTGCAATAGTGACAGCTGGGGTAACCAGGTATTGAGTCTAAAGGGAGGGAGTTACTTTCTCACCTCAGACGGTACGTGACTGTCTTTATTAAACTGATAAAATAAAGACCAACAACTTGTTATTTATCCACGCCATATCTCTTTTATTTGTCATTTGAGTTACTTTGAAGATTTCAAAACATCTGTTAGGATAAATATAAGAAAAAAAATACCAAAAAAAATTCCTTTTCTCTGCCGTCTATGGATGTGTATAGAGGTGTGTGTGTGTGTGTGTATGTACAGTGGCAGGTGTGTTTTCAGGGAGTGCACAAAGAAATGGTGCTTTCTACTACAAGAGTAAAGTCTCTTTAATGTGTTGCTCCTCCTGAGGACTTCAACTTTTAGGCTCTGTGTCAATCTGGAAACCCTGAAGGTACAGAAGTTATAGAAAAGAATCCCCCCCTTCAAAATATTCCCATTTTTTTGCTTTACAGCTTTAAATGTAAATGCAAACAAACCAGTGTTTCTTCCCAGCTTTACTTACTCAATACCCCCTCTAACATCCAAGTGAAAGACGTCACAACTACAGTTCAGAAGAATTTTAAAAATTCAAAACCAAGACCTACTGAGATTAATAAAGGATCCCCCCCCCCATGTCATTTGACCCTCCCTTTTTCTTTAATGACAGCCCAGAGTCTCTTGTGATTCTTCTCTATCAGCTTTGTACACCTAGATTGTGTAATATTTAATATTTAATAATATCAAATCCTGTAACTCCTTCAAAGTGGCCATTGGCCTCACGGTAGCCTCTCTTACCAGTGTCCTCCTTGCTCTTCCGTCCAGTTTGGAGGGTCCTAGTAGTACCAAACACTTCTTTATGATGGACTTTACTGGGCTCCTTGGGATTGATAAAGCCTTTGAGATGTTTTTGTTCCCATTTCCTGCCTGCCTTATGTCTGTCCACAACTCTGTCCCTGAGATCTTTTCTAAGTGGCTGGCCACCCGTAGTCAGGTGTTTGCTGTCAGTTGCTCTACCAAGCAAGGGAATGAATGGACCAGGAACAGCTTCACTAATCACACTCATTACAACTGATCACAGGTGGGAGAAAGACAGTAACCAGGGTCTGCAATGGGAATGGTGGGCACTGACACCCGATTGAGTTTTTTTTTTTTTTTTTTTTGGGGGGGGGGTCCTTTATTCATCTAAGGATTTCTTGTTTTTGATTTTTTTTTTTATAATTCTGAACTGTAGCTGTGCTGTCTTTCACTTGGATGTTATAGGGTGCATTGAGTAAGTAAAACTGGGAAGAAATATTGGTCTGTGTGTTTTCATTTAAGGCTGTAAAGCAAAAAAAAGGGAATATTTCGAAGGGGGAATTCTTTTTTATACCCACTGCAGGTGGGTACAGACACAGCAAGAGAGAAAAACTGAGAAAGACAGCTTGATTGGCCAATCGACCCTCTCACTATAATTATATTGGCTGATGTCTTTATCCAAGGTGACTTACACCACTTACAACACATTTGGTTCCTTATCTTTTTAGTTTTCCAATTGGAGCGCGGGCAGGTCAAATGACTTGCTCAAGGTCTCATGGTGTGAGTAGTGGGATCTGGACCCACAACATCAGGGGGCAAAGCCCTTAACCACAACACCACAGGGCCTGTCTTGACCATCAGGTCCACAATTAGGAGCAAGCGTTTGACTATCTGGTATGGAAGAAAAGAATTTGAAACAGATACCCCCCAACAAATGGAATGCCCCGATTTAAGCAATAAAACACAGACAGGAGAAATCATCAGTCGTTATTCTTTTTCTAAATTCTTGGGGTCAATGGAATGCCCTTTATTTGGTGCTAGGACCTCACAGGATGTTTTCTCCAGCTGAAATGACTCCTGATCTGGATGGAATATCCAATGCAGTTGTTTTATTTTTGATAGATAGATAGATTGTAAGGCACTATATGATAGATAGATAGATAGATAGATAGATAGATAGATAGATAGATAGATAGATAGATAGATGTGAAAGGCACTATATAATAGATAGATAGATAGATAGAT
>JANRMT010062807.1:2607305-2631147 GCA_026402145.1 Polypterus bichir lapradei
GTTAAGGTAGACATCAACACGAGAATGGGTGCCAGGCAACTGCAGGGCACACTGGCACACACATCCACATTCTGGCACACCAGAGAGTGAGTAACACAGCAGACGCACATCTGTGGCATATGAGAGGAGGATGGAGAAAATGCATGTAAGCACCAGGGGCCTCATGTATAAATGGTGCGTACGCACAAAAATGTTGCGAGCAAACGTTTACACGCTCAAATCGCAATGTATAAAACCTAAACTTGGCGTAAAGCCATGCAAATTTCCACAGTAGCTCATACCCTGGTGTACGCAAGTTCTGCACTCGGTTTTGCAGACTGGCGGCACCCAGGGTCAAAGCAGTGCTGCTATTCCTGTGTGTTTTATCTTTCTTTTTCAGATCTACATCCCTGATGTGGCTTTATAAATACACTGAAATTAACTGCATATTGTTTATTAGTTTAATGCATCTGATTGTAATTAACCTGTAACAATATAACGGTCCAGGGAATGATCAAACTATTCTAAATGCAATAGCTGCTTTAGCGTTGTTACTCTCACTGCACCTCGGATCCCACAGCGGATCATCTTTTTCCATATTACTCTCACTGCACCACTCGGAGTATTTATATCACTGTATCTGAGTGTGAATCACAGCAGCAGCTGATCAGAAAGAGAATTATCGGTATACAGCATCAAGCACATGCTGCCTCAGCCATGCTGTCTATTGAAGTGCTTCTCACATGGCAAACGCTTCAGAGTCTTTCCTGTACGGACCTCGTGGTTCAGAAAGAGTTTCATCCCAAGAACTCTAAACGCACTCAATCAGTCCATCAAGTGCTCCTTGTAGAACTGTTTGTACTTATAAGTAGAATTACTCCACTGTAAACTTGTGATACAGTTATAATATTGCACAACCTGAGCCACTTTATAAAGCGCGTATTTACATATGATGATGGTATCATTTTAAAGATGAAATGCAGCAAAATATGTTTATTATATTATACAGATAAAACTTTAACTACACGGTGCTGCAGCGCTAGCAAGCCACTGGCGCTCGGCTCACGGATTGTTCCTGCCTCGTGTTGTATTTTTGCTGTGGTTGGCACAACACTGGAAGGATAGATGGATAGAATAATTAAACATGTATACTACGAAGATATTTCAATGTTCCTTAAAAGTTTTGAAGAATTGGTGTTCTAAGCTTACAGATGGCTTAACGTCCATTACAGAGCTGATTGTGTGGCGATTGGGTATTTGGAAAAAGAAAAGGAAGGACAGGAATTGAAGGTTAGTACGTTTGAAAGAGACAATACTGCTGCAATAAAGTATTTCATCGAAGGTCACATACGGCGCAGCAAGCATCTTGCGTGAGACTTGAACAATCACTGCGCCACCGTGTTCCCATGTTTAATAACGTGCTTTAACTCCTATCATCATAAAAATGATATCACGTATACATCTCAGTATTTTAATTATTCAGAGAGCTGTAATATCACAAATGTAATAGATTCTGAGTCCTGTCAGAGGAAGAGAAAGCCGGTTTAAGAAGCACGTAGTGATTTACACACGTAGAGCACATAGAAGATCAAATACAAAAAAAGCATTTAACGTGCCACTTTAGTTAGAATGGGATTGAGACACTAGTAAATTAAACGATTTTAAGATGAAGTTTATGATGGTCTACTTTAATGACAAAATAAACTACGTGATTAAAGTGGAAATTTAGAGATTAAAGTTGACATTTCCTGCTTTTTTCCCCACTGTGTGCCTTTTTTTTTTTCCTCTGTGCCCTAATAAGCTTTCATATGACACTCAGACGGTGGGCTATGAATCGCCTTTTCACAGTGACTTTGATATCTGACAACTTCTTTTTCTTTTCGGGCACTGTGCAACTTTGTGAACGTGAGCTTTCGAGTTTCTCCGATATGCTATGTCACTTGATTAACTTCCTTTCACTGTTTAAGCTGAAAAATAGTACGTTTTTCTTTGCCTCCACTTGGTATTCACTGAAATTCTTTTATTTTCCCACTTACTTTTGCCATTGTCTTTTCACAGAAGGCTGAGCTTAAGGTCTATTTATATTGATTTGTATATTCAAAGAGGTGTAATTCTAGGAGGAGTTGGGGCGAGACAGCAGGTAGGATTTATGTAACAGAAGAACGTGGAAGTTGGCGAACGCACAGATTTATGCATCTGGATTTTTTTGTGTTTAAGTACATTCCCACTTTTGTGCTTACGTCATGATATAGTGTGAGTTCTACGCATGGCGTTATACATGAGGCCCCAGGAGAGCAGGCAAAGTCCAAACACAAAGAGGGCAGACTGGGGATAGACTCAAGGAGTGAGGCAGCTACACCAGCCAGTCTGAAACTTGTACCTTTTATTGTTAATTTTAACTCATTTAACTAAACTGTTTTTATTGTTGCAGATTTACATAAGACTGCCAGCTTCCCTACATCTTCATTTTCTCAGATTTCTCCTCGTTGCAAACTGCAACACAGACAAGACAAGGAAGAGATGAAAAACTCAGCAACTGGATCAAAGAATTCCACAGCAGCCTATTTCCAGTGTAGTTCTTTTACTGCTACCCAGCAATCACAGCCAGAAGCCTTCAACACTCAGCAACAAGAAGTATGTAAAATAGATCAGAAGGCTTTTAATGCCAGCCCAGAGTGTGGAAAAACTTTCAAACACATATCCGACCATAAGGATGATGTTTCAGTTGATGCTCAACAGAAGCCCTTTTCCTGTTCTGAATGTGGCAAACTATTTTCACACAGATACTGTCTACATAAACATGAACAAATTCACACTGGCGAAAAACTCCATTTCTGTTTAGAATGTGGCAAACGATTTTCACAAATAAGCAGCCTTCAGAGCCACACTCGAATCCACACTGGAGAAAAACCGTATAGCTGTTCTGAGTGTGGGAAACAGTTCTACCATCGGAGAAGTCTTCAGAAACACATGAGTGTTCACACTGGAGAGAAACCTCATTGCTGTTCTGAATGTGGTAAACGATTCTTACAAATAAGTAATCTTCAGAGTCACATAAGGGTCCACACTGGGGAAAAACCATATTGCTGTTCTGAATGTGGCAAACGATTCTCTCGTAATGGCAGTCTTCGGCAGCACACACGGATTCATACTGGAGAGAAGCCATATTCTTGCTCTGAATGTGGCAAGAGGTTTTCTCATAGCAGGAATGTTCAGGAACATGCAAAAATTCACACTGGACTGAAGCCTCATTGCTGTCCTGATTGTGGTAAAAGATTTGTACAAATAAAATATCTAAAACGCCACTTGATTATTCATGCGGCAGAGAAACCTTACTGTTGTTTGGAATGTGGCAAAAGGTTTTTCCACCGAAGCAGCCTTCAGGACCATGCAAAAAATCACACTGGAGAAAAGCCTCATGCCTGTTCTGAGTGTGGGAAGAGATTCTTACAAGTACGGTATCTGAAACGCCACTTCAGAATTCATACTGGAGAGAAAACATATTGTTGTAGTGAATGCAGCAAACAGTTCTTTGATGCGAGCCAACTTCAGAGACACATGCGAATTCACACTGGAGAGAAACCTCATTGTTGCTTGGAATGTGGCAAGCGATTCTCGCAAAAAGGTTCTCTTCACAAGCACACAAGAGTCCATACAAGAGAGAAACCTCACTGCTGTTCTGAATGTGGGAAGCGATTCACTGACACATACAGTCTGCAGTGCCACATCAGAATTCATACAGGAGAGAAACCATATTGTTGTCCTGAATGTGGGGAAAGGTTTTCACGAAGAAGTGCCCTTCGTAATCATGTAAGAATCCATATCGATGAGAAACCTCATAGTTGTTAGGAATGTAGCCAGTGTTTCTGCGGTGTCTGTAATCTTCAGAAATACACAAGCATGCACACTGTAGAAAAGCCATGCAATCTGAGAATGTGCCCGGTGTGAAGTGAAAGCAATGAATTTGGGCCAGTGGTGCTGGGAGTAACAGGACTCATCCAGAGAAACATCTAGGCCCACCTTGACCCACTACAAATTATCACGGATCTCTATGAACTGCTGAAGAAGGCATTAGTATGAACAATCTAGATACTGCAGGTTTAAGGTAATAACAATGACTGTCATAGAACACAAATGTCAGGACTAAAGAGTGGTGTCTACTTCTGTCTAACCCATTTGAACAATCTAACCTCAGAAAAGTCTTATTGTTATTGTGAATGGTGTTCTCACTGTCACAATGGAATTGCCAATATCATACAGTGTGAGGTACCAGATTCTGTTTAATAATAATAATAATAATAATAATAATTAATTCACCCTTAAAGAAACTCTCCACATAATAGTATTTTTTGTATATATTACTTACCCCATGTTGTTTACTATGATGGCCAAGAAAAGAAAACCTCCTGTTTATCATAAGGAATGGAGATGAGAAAAGTTTAATACAAGTCCATGGTGACCAAGGCTGTTCAATTGTAAATGATGTATAAAAAAAAAAAAAGAAATAGAAAATTCCACGTTGCTCGTGTCGTATAAGCCACATATCAGTTGTCCAGTTGTGTACTCCAAATGTACAAAATGTATGCATTATTGCTTTGTAGCCTTCCCCACCATAACCTGTCATCTATAGCAGGGGTCTGTGGCTGCAGGTTTTCATTCTAACCCTTTCCTTAACAAGTGACCTGTTTTTGCTGCTAATTAACTCCTTTTACATTCCTTTTAATTGACTCACTCTTGAAGACTTAGACCCTTAATTGTTTCTTTTTCCTTAATTAGTAGCCAAACAATAATGAGATACAAAATGCGCCAAAACAATTGGTGTCCGTCATACAATATCTAAAAATAAAGAAAGGTGAAGGTCTCAGGAATGTTGATCTGCTCAGGCCCCCAAAACATTTTAACAAGAAAAAAATCAACAATTTCAGAAATGTATGCCATTACACAATGAGAGCAGCAACAAGCCACAGATTTAATTAATGACAAGAATCGATGCCTAATTAAGCAACTGGTTGAAGTTTGAGGCCCTGACTTAGTGGGTCTTCTCTTGGCTCACTCACTTCACACTTTTTCTCTTTGGGTGCCATTAAAGGAAAGGAAAGAAGCAATTCAGATGATCAAATCTTAAAAGAGAAGTTAATTAAAATGAATTCACAAGAAGTTAATTAGCAGCGCAAACAGGACACTCATTTAAAAAAAAGGGTCAGAATGAAAACCTGCAGCCACGGTTGTCCTCCAGGACTGGAGCTGGTGACCCCTGGTCTATAGGGGAGGAGTAAAAGCTTTAGATTTGTCAAAAATTTCAATCTCCGGTTTTTGATGGATCTTGGCATTTTAGGGTCCCCTGATACCAAAAACATCAACATCTTGCTGATGGCTGTGTGTGTCTGTCTGTGTGGGTCTGTGTGTCATCATGGAGGGTTTAGAGTTTAAACAGCTGGACGGAAAAATCCCAAACTCGAAACTTAAGCCTGTTAGGAGATGACAAGGTGCTGATTAGTTTTTGAGCCAAATCATGCAAGAGAAAGAGGCCCTCTAGAGCGGGGCTGTTAAACTCCTGTCCTGGAGGGCCGCAGTGGCTGCAGGTTTTCATTCTAACCATCTCCTTAATTAGTGACCAGTTTTGCTGATAATTCACTTCTTTTGCCTAGTTTTATTTAATTGATGTGACTCAGACCCCTTAGTTGTTTCTTTTTCCTTAATTAGCAGCCAAACAATAATGAGACACAAAACAAGCCACTCCATGACCAGCTAACCTGTGCATATCACACAATAGCTGAAAATAAAGAAGGGTGAAGGTCTCAGTAAAACAGAAAAATCAAGAGTTTTGGAAATGTCTGCTGTGGCAGAATGAAAGCAGAAACAAGCCATGGAATTAAATAACGGGTTTAATTAACAGTAAGAATCAGCATCTCATTAAGAAACTGGTTGGCGTGAAATTGGTTGGAATTTGAATCCCCAGTTTAGCTGGTCATCTGTTGGCTTGTTTCACATCTCATTTCTGTTTGGCTGTAATTTAATGAAGAAAATAATCAATTCAGAGGGCTGGATCCTTACAAACAGGGCTATTAAAATGAAGAGAAAATGAGTTAATTAGCAGTGAAAACGGGTCACTTATTACAAAAAGGTTTAGAATGAAAAGCTGCAGCCACTGCGGCCCACCAGGCCTGGAGTTCGACACCCCTGCTCTAGAGGAACCTTAAATACTGGCATTCTGCCATCAACGGTGAATTATTCTCATCAATTGCTATCATTATGACCTATTTTATGATCAGAAAGATCAGAGCGGTAAACAACTACGAAGATGTTAGAGAATAATTTGGGTAAGTTGATTCCTAGGGCACAAAACCTACTGATGCTTACATCCACATTTTTTGATAAAATATTGGTACATGGATACTTCCTTGGGGTAATCAACACACATCATAAACAGGAAACGCAAGTACCACATGGATACATTTTTGAAATAAAGATAAGACTGTTGGCCAGTAAATGAGCTCAGAAAGTCATTTCCATATGATGCAGGAAGGAGCAGAACGCTTCTTGTAATATTTAATAATGGGCTTTTAACAGAGATGCTTTAATCTTTTCCATGCTAAAACAGCCTATTAATGTTAAAGCAGCTTGTCATACTACTTGGCAACTCTCCATTAATGATTTAGTGCTTTCTTAAGATTTATCAGAATGTTTTGATAATGAGTTTAAGTAAAAAGTGTAAAAGCTCTGCAAGTTTAAAAAAAAATATATGAACATGCATTTAAGCACTAAAAATTGGGGCAGAGTGGTGGCTCTGAGGCTAAGGATCTGTGCTGGTATTCTGAAGGTTGATGGTTTAAATCCCCATCACTGCCAAAAGAGATCCTACTCTGCTGGGCCCTTGAGAAAGGCCCTTAACCTTCAATTGCTCCAGGGATGCTGTACAATGGCTGATCCTGCGCTCTGACCCCAAGGGGTATGTGAAAACTAACAAATTCCTAATACAAGAAATTGTATAAGGCAAAAAAAAAAAAAAGTTTAGGAAGGTTTATGACAAAGTGACATTAATGAATGCCCTGAAATTGCTTCTTAAAACCCCTGTGCTTTCATTACAATTTTTGCGGGGGTTAACCATGTCTCACTCTACTTCTCCCTCACCATCGTTTTCCAGTTTGTGGACTGTACAAGAGAATACAGGACTCTGCACTTGTTATATGCCAGTTGTGACCACAAGAGGGCGCTAGAGAGCCCCAAAACACTGCAATGCACCACACGTTAATAGAATAAAATAAAGAATTTTTAATCTTCCCCCAGGCACTTTCCACAATCCCCTCCTGATGTAAGCCACAATTACACAATAAAATTATACAATAAATGACCAATAAACTAACAATTCTTTCTCCTTCTTTACCTCTGTTGATTGTTACTCGATGCCTCCTGACTCTGACTCATAGAGCTATGGCAGTGGGCTCCTTTTAAAGTGGACCCGGGAGTACTTCAACGATGTGACCCATTCAGTTGAATATACTTACGAACTATACAAAAGCCAGCGAAATCCTGCCCCGGCAGCCCCCTCCATCATCCCCCAGGAATTCCACACCCCAACTCCCATGCAGCCCTGTGGGTGTCCAGATTGGGACTCTACATGAGGGACACGGCCACCTAGAATTGTGGGGGATGAACTGCTCCCATGCTGATTTCTGCAGCCTTTGGGCATCTCAATCAGGACAGGAATAGTAAGATGTCCAGGCTGGGTATTGTGCCCACTTATTCCGTTCTTCTGTTATGGCATCCTGGCTGGGAAAGGAATCATCTCCTATTCTGGGTGGGATGCCCATCCATCCTCTGGGGCATCTACACAATGTTAAAGAGGCATAAATCCCTGTTGCTTAGCAACCATTAAATTCAAACTTTTGTACAGCTCATACATGCATATAAAATCATTGTCCCAAGGTTGCCAGCCACCACCAGGAAGAATGGAAAATGTAAGCTTAGGAGGGTCTAAAGGATGCCTTTGAGAACACTGACTGGGAAATGCTTTGTGAGCCACACAGTGAAGACACTGAAGGACTCGGCCACTGTGTCACAGACTACATCGAGTTTTGTGTAGATAATCTCGTTCCCACAAAAACAGTGTGCTGTTTTCCCCAACAACAAGCCATGGATCCTAAAAGACTTGAAAGCCCTGCTGAATATGAAGATGAGGGCCATCAGGTCTGGAGATAAAGATAAAACCAAGTGGGTGCAGTCAGAACTGAAGACAGGAGAGTCCCATGAGTGGGAAAGCCCACTAAAGAGACAAATGTGAGCACAAGTTACAACAAAACAACATGAAGGAAGTGTGGAATGGAATGAGGACTATCATTGGCTACAAGCACATCTTCAACAAGTTTGTCTCATTCTTGTTGGTCCAGACCTCACCCAGTGCTATTAGTTCCTGGGAGCAAGCTGAGGAGGTTCTGGAATCCCAATTGCCATCTGCACCCTGCACAACTTTTCCCTACGAAGACATCACAACTGTCATCTCCAGTCCCCCTCCACTCCCTGGACTTTGTGTCTCTACTGATCGAGAGCTGGAAAACACTGTGCATAAACAAGGTTTCAGGGCCAGATAGAATCCCATCCAGGGTGCTGAAAATGTGTGCCAGCCAGCTCTGCAGGGTCCTTCAGCACTTGTTCTCCATTTCCCTGAATTTACAGAAGGTACTCCAGGTGAGGAAAACATCATATGTGATTCATATGCCAAAGAAAGGGCATGCTACTGATCCCAAGGACTTCGGGCCAGTTGCTCTTACTTTATACATTATGAAGTCCTTTGAGAGGCTGGTCCTAAAACAGATACGGCCCTTGGGTTCAAAACATCTGGATTCTCTGTAGTTTGCCTATCTGACACATACAGGTGTGCAGGAAGCTCTCATCTACATGCTCTACCGAACCTACTAACACTTAGACAAAGCCAGCACCACCATCAGGGTAATGTTCTTCGATCTTTATAGTACTTTTGGCACCATTCTGAACAATCGACTGGAGGAAAAGGTTTTGCATCTTGGTGCTACCACAAGCTCCTGGATCATGGACTACCTGACCAACAGACAGCAGTTTGTGAAGCTGAGAGACTGTGGGTCAGAAATGATGGTGTGTAATACTGGAGCATCCTAGGGAACTGTCCTGTCGCCTTTCCTGTTCAGCCTCTACAGAACAGACCCCCACCACAATACCAGCACATGCAAACTACAGAAATGTTCAGCTGACTCATCCATCATTGGCTGCATTAATAATGGAGAGGAGTCGGAGTACAGGAAAGCCATGGAGGACTTTGTCTTGCTGTGCAGAGACAATAATCCTGAAACTCAACATTGGCAAGACAAAAGAGCCTGTGGTGGACTTCTGGCATATCAAGGAGCCTCTGAGACCAGCCACCATTTAGAAGGAGGACATGGAAGTGGTGCAGAGCTACAAGTACCTGGGGGTCCACATAAACAACAAACTGGACTAGTCTGACAACCAAGTGGCGCTGGGCAAGAAGGACCAGAGCAGACTGGACTTGCTAAGGAGGTCTTTTGATGTATGCAGCCAAATGTTCTACCAGTCCAAGGGGGGCAGTGTGTTGTTCTAAACTGCTGCAACTTGAGCTCAAAAGAAGCACAAAACCTGAACAAACTTTACAAGGAAAGCCTGCTCCATCACAGGGTGAACCCTTGACACACTGGAAGCTGTTGCAAGAAACGGGATGGTGTCCAGAATGGATACCATTATTAAAAATCCCCTCCAGGAGGCGGTCTCTCGGAGTCCTTTTAGCCATAGGCTCTATATTTTCTGTTATGCTGTTCTATGTTTGTCTGCACTGAAAAACCTGGAGCCACGTCGTCTCGTCTCTCTATGTACTTGTACAGTTTATAGCAGAGATGACAATAAAGTTGACTAAACTAAACTAAACTATTCCACCATGGTGTGCTAAGAAGCTTTCCTGTCCAATGCTATCTGGCAATTCAATGTTTTCAATTGATGTACTCATTAAGTTTATTTTTATTGATTGATTGATTGCCCATATTTGTCTTGTGAGTCTGTATCCTAGTTTTTTTTTTAATGTTTCTGCTGCTGTATGAATCTGAATATCCCCATGGGATTAATAAAATGTATTTAATCTTTTTGTACTTTTGTACGTGTATTTGTATATATCTTGAACCTGACATCATCAAACCCACCTCATCTAATTCAGTGCTGTGTTTTGCCAGAGCTCATCCCATAGCACAGGCAGAAGTTCACTATTAAGTCTATCATATTCATCATCTTCGTACTTAAACGGGATTACAGGACACCGAAGCCAGTCCTGGCAGCATCACACGCAAGGCTGGAATCAGCGCTGGGCAGTATTGCTATTCATGCTGGTTCTAATTATAAAATTGTTTTACGGTTTTCCATACATTCGACTGTTAAGAGCGGACAAACCCGAAAGATTTAAAGCGATTCTCCTTCCGTCCATTAGATGGCAGTGTTTAAACACAGACAGCGCTTCTTTCCGTCGAGTCGTTTTCGCTGAGGGCTCGTTTTGTTTCTCTTTGTTTGATTCCTCAGGCGGACTTCGCGGGCGGGCGCACGACGTGAGTGTCTGCACCTTCAGAGATAAAAGTATGCATAAGACTTAAGAAAGAGCGCACGAGGAGAAGTGTTGGTGAGCAACGGGAGCGTCGAGAAGGAGTGGGAATACCGGGTAGGAGAGGAGAGGAGACGAGACGAGAGGAAAGAAAGTGGGGCAGGAATGTCGGGGAGACATAAAGAACAAGGGCGGCGTGTGGTCGCTGAATGTGAAAGAGGAGGATTAATAAAAAAAAAAAAAAGAGATTTGAAAATGAGTGAGAAAAGCGAGTTGCAGTGATTTTCCGGGGCGCTTTAGTGTTGATGGTGTCGGCACTCCATTCGTTCGCCTTTCGTTCCCATTCCCCCTTTTACGCCCACGCAGGCTGCCGTGTAAGCCGCTCGCTTGACCCGTCCCGTTATTTGTATTTCTCCCGAGTCGGCAGGAATTCGCAAACATCCGAGATTTTACAAGAACCTTCTTTCGAATCGCGTTTCCAATACGCATTAGAATACCCGAAGGTAGACACAGGGAGGGTCGTGAGAGACCACCGTCGTCATCATCATCATAATAATTCTTTACATTTATGTTGCGCTTTTCTCACTACTCGAAGCGCTTCAGTGAGTGGGGAGCCGCTTCCTCCACCACTGAATGCGTACCACCCACCTGGATGATACGACGGCAGCCATTTTTGCGCAAGTTCGCTCACCACATATTAGCTGTTAGCTGGTAAAGTGGTGAGAGAGAACCAATTTGAGATGGGGGATGATTAGAGGGGCCAGAATGACTAGGCCAAGCTGTGTTGGGCAGTTTAGCCTGGACAATGGGAAATGCCATAACTCCATATCCGATCCTGGCGCCATTAGATACGAGGCAGGAACCAAGCACAGAACGGGGATAATTCCGAGTCGCCATCGACCCTAACTTACAGGCCTTTCCGATATCGCAGGGGGTGCATTGAGACTGAAATACAACGTACTGAGCAGGGGAGGGTGGGCGTTCAGCCTCAGCACAGAGAGCAATGGGGGTGCTATTCAAATGAAGGACAATGGAGCCATTGAACATTTATGATTAATGTTCCCTCCATTCAGTCGACAGCAGCATTCCGCCTTTCCACTGTCCAGTTGTGTCATCCCAAACGAATCATGTTGTAAATATGCCGTTTTTCCTATTAATCAAAAAAGAAAAATTCTTCTCCTTCCACTTTAATAAATTGAGAGATACTAGCTTGAATTTTTCAAAAAGAACCTTTGAACTACACAAACGTCCAAAGACTTAAGAAAAGGCGTGAGAGACGAGAAGTGTGAGGCGTTCATCTAAAGAAAGGCGGAAGTGACACGGAGTTGGGGTTCAGTTAATATTAGCGCAGTCAGGTCAGCCGCAGTCTTGTGGGCACAAAACAATCGGCTTACAAACCGCTAGCCATTATCACAAGCAATTAATTCAGTTCAGGGTTGCAGTAGATGCAGGATGCAAGGCAGGAACCAACCCGGAATCGGGGGGGGGGAGTGGGACTGTGCGGGTTGGCTCCATGCTACCATCTGCATCCCGGGAGCCTCTTGAACCCGCTACCGAGGGATGAGCACACTCACACAAAGCAAGGAGTAGGTGCCTTTTATTAAAATAATCCAAAACAAATCAGTGTCCAAAAGTGCAATGCGAAACCGTTCAATAAATAAATAATCAAATTAAAAAAGTGGGTACTTGTGTACTAAAAAGGATGGCAGTGAAACCTCCCCAACACTAGAATGGGTAGGGGGAAACCCTCAAAATTGAAATGTAATAAGAAGTTCCAGTTGTACATATGTATTTTTTGTATAATAAACCAATTTCTGTATATTTTTTTATCCCAATAAATATGTTATGAATTCGTCAAAACACTTCTGATTTCCTTTGCCATGCCGTCTGTCCGTTTTGTACACAAGTACCAAAAAGTGATAGTGGAGGTTAAAAACAATTCCATAAATAAACCATTAAAATGAGGTTAAAAAGCAGGCAGGTATCCTGTCCCTACTCGTCTCCTCAGCTCACTCGAGCTGAAGAGACGCCTTCCCAGTTCAGCCAAACTTCTGCACCCCTACTCCTAAGCTTGGCCCCCTGTAGCCATCTCTGGCTCTCAGCAGGGCATCACCCCGAGCCTCCGACTCCCACTGCCAGGCTGGCGTCCCTGTGGTCCATGGCACCATCCGCAGGACGCCTCACTGAGCCCTCCATTACCCCTGCCTTTCTCCCGGCCTTATGCAGAGTTGTGCCAACCAAGCAGCTGGAGTCTCCCTCGAGGGTCTTCCTCCCGGCTGCCTGTCTCTCCCATTCACTCGCTTGCATGCATTGCCATTGTCTTCGTCTTCTCTGCCATCTTTTAACCTCTCTCTTTCTTTTGTTTTTCCTCCACCCTTTCTGATTTTCGTGCCAGCTCTTCCTGATATACCTCCGTGGGCTCAGCGTCTCAGTCGCACACCGCAGGAAGCCGATGAAGCAGTCGAGATGGACCGTGCAGGTGTGTCTCACCTCACCGACCTCTTGCAGATGAGCAAGCACCGAAATCGAGCCGGCCTATGAATTTATTTATTCATCAAAACAGGCTTCTGATTGTTAAACAGCAAACCTGTTATACCACAGGGTGCCAGTCCATCATTAGACAAACTCAGCCATCACCCGTCAGTTTAGAGCTGCCAGTGAACTGGATACACATATGATAACTGGAGGAACAAAAGAAAAATCCGAGACCATGAGTTGACCAGGCCATCTGAATATATGTGGAAAATAAAGTGTGAGGGGGATAAACATGCGGGAATGCCGGGTGGATTTTAAGGGAATTCTCCTGCATATGGGACCGTTAGGGTGCATCCAGACTGGTGTACAGTTTAGCTGTCTATGGAATAAAAACAGGGCCACCTCCAATCCAGAGAAGTCCTTTAGAGGCTGGGCTGGAAGTGAAACCTGGGTGCCATTATGGGTGTACTCACACTGGCAACTCGTTCTGTGCCTGAGCATGTTTGCCCACATTTAAGGTCCCATGTCAAAAGTGTGTCTAGTTTGTTTGACTAGTGTGATCGATCCATGCTGGGCCAGCTGTCCTGTGCCCTGACCCGCTTGGGAGAAGTGTGCCCAATTACAGTTCAGTAGCAAATCGGGTCCAGTGTGATCGCTGAATGTGCCCGAGCACTTAAAGCAGACGTGATGTCAATGATGCGCCAAGTCAGGTGGTGCAATTCTCATCTCATTTAATACCATTTGAGTTAAAAACCGGTTTTGGTATTGCTAGCCATCCCTGCATTACCAGCAGCATTTAATTCGGTTCATGGTTACAGTGGATGCAGGAGGCAAGGCAGGAACCAACCTGGAAGCGGGGGGGGGAAAAAAAAGTTGGACCGTGTGGGTCGGCTCCACGCTACTGGCTGCATCCCTGGAGCCTCTTGAACCCGCAGCCGCCGATCACATATCCGAAGGGCGACTGCACTATTGACACGTAAACTTGTCTTGTTCAACTGGAAGAATCCTAACTCTCCTATTCTAAGTCAGTGGGTAACTGATGTTATATATTATCTGAAATTGGAAAAAAATCAAATTCTCACTTTACAGGGTCTGTGCAGAACTTTTTCAAAACATAGCAAGATCTATCTCATCAATAACATTTCAGAGTAGACATTTAAGTTGAGGAAGCGGATTCTCTTTCCTTTTTTTGTTTTCTTCTATTTATTTTTGTTCATTTACTTATCTACATATTTTTACTATTATTAAAGTTTTACTCTGCTGGCCTGGCTCTCTTTCTCATGGCGGGTTAGATTTGTTTCAAACCTAGTTTTGTTAAACTTAACTTGCTTGTTTGGAACGTTATTTGATTTTCATAAAATTTAATGAAATGTTAAAGAGGAGTGGAGAGGTAAGCTGGAGCAGGAGTGAGAGAGAGATACAGAGTAAGCAAGAGGAGTGAGGTGAGGAGTGGGCAGATGGAAGAGCCCTCTCACCTAATAGATGGGGCCATTCAGTCAGGCCCACCGAAGCTGTAGGTTGGTTTGCTCAAACTTCTAAAGACGATCAAACGTGACTCTGTGTGTTTGTGCTGAACGTGTACTGCTGTTGGTTTCACTGTAACTGAGGGTCTGGAATATTAATAAGTCACAAACCAAGTCTCTTTAAAATGAAGGTCTCGGTTCAGGTCAGATTCAACTTTGGTTGTTTTCACTATTACATTTGGGCCTGCTTTGGCATATATTCCTATTATAAAACAGTTCAAAGTGATTATGTTTTGAACTTGTTTCCCCTTTCCCTTTCTTTACTTTGTCTTGATCAGCCACACTTTGCCCTCATCAAATGGGGAAATCTTATTAGTTTAACATGGAGGGTCCATAGTATTTCAAATCTCTCATTAAAAAAGGAGTGGGTAGTTTTTTGTTTTTTTTTTGGCATTTAGTTAACCTCCAAATGTTGTCAAGTTATGTTTCATTGTGTAAAGCACTTTGAGCTACATTGTTTGTATGAAAATGTGCTATATAAATAAATGTTGTTTTTGTAACGCTATGAAATAATGACATCACTTTTATTTTGACAGATAAAACGAAACCTCCCCACCAGTTCCACATGCTCCTTCAGTGAGGCATCTTAACGGCTTCGAGGACAGGGTTGTCCACGTGAGATCTCCGATGAGAAGAGCAGACACGTGAGGGAAGAGAAGAGTTTTACCCGGAGCATGGCCTCAGCCAAAGATGATGACCTGGCCGAAAGAGTGGCGCACATTAAGGAAGAGGAGTGTGAGTGGGAGGCAGCAGGTGACTTCTGCGAAGGAAGACTTTCCATCTTTAAGGAGGAAGAGTTTGAGGGGGAAATTATCCAAGTTAAAGTTGAAGATTCGGAAGATTACCCAGTAAGTCTCGAACCGCAAAACGATGAAACTGGGAATTTCGATGGAGAATCTCATTCCAGTTTACGGTCCCGGTTCACGAATGCTGGACTCCTGGCTACCCAGCAGAATTCGATGGAAGTGAAATGCGAATTTGAAGAGACGATCGTTGGAGGAGGCGGCAGGGAAGAAGATGAGCAGCAGCCGTCTAATAGTTTTGGAACAGGTAATTAGTGTGGTGAAAGTGAGAACGTTTGCAAGTTCTACCTGTGATTTTGGTTTGGTGTTTTTTAGTAGGTGCCAATGAGTGTGAGATTTAATTCAATGTTATTGTCATTGTTCAGGTACAATAAAATGCAGTATAGCATCTAACCAGAAAATGCAAATAGTAGGTGCAATAGGCAGTGGGTGCAAATAGTACATTAAAGTGCACTTAACAGTAAGGTGCAATATTAGAATGTACATCTATACGATATTTGAATTTACAGTTACTAGAATATAAAAGGAAGAGTTTGTAGATGTGAACACTGATCAGTAGTACAGATGCATTGCATGAGTAAATGTAAGTGTGTGGCCTGCAAAGGGCACTCCTGCTGCCCACACCCGACACAGACAGACGCAGGATACACTTTTCTTTTCCCTGTGGGAAACGCCTTCCCCCGTTTCCCACATGTAAAGCATAGTCACAGCACCAAGCACGCTTCCCTTCTTTCTTTTCCTTTCTCATCTTTTTGACTCTTTGCCTCCACTCCTCTTGGCAAGCTTCGTGTTCTCCCACCCGACCCTAGCTCCCGGAGTAGTGGCTGCTGCCTCTTTTTCTAAGGCACCCGGAAGTGCTCCATGGTGCTTGTTGACTGGCTTCTGGCAGCACTTCCAGGTGTGGCCCAAGTGCTGCAAACAAGGGCTCAGCAGTTCTCCAGGCGCCCACGGGCCCCAGCGGGGTGGAGCTTCCATGCTTCAAACCCATGGCACTTCTGCATGCCAGGGGGGATGCCCTGTAGTGCTCCGGGGGAGGTGATGGTCTGGATAGGCTCTCTTCCCCCGTACCTTCCATTATAGGGGTGTCCCGGCCTTACGCTACAAGATACATGAAATATTTTTCATATATAGAATATGTAAGCAGGTGAAAATGTACACCAGGTCAGCTATTGCATGGCAAGTATTGAGAGTTCAGAATTGTGATGGTGTTATAAAAGAAAATGTTCCTGAGCCTCCTGCTGCTTGCAGGACTGAAGGCTCCTGTAGCGCCTCCCTGGTAGAAGGAGGTTAAGCAGTCCATGGTTGCGGTCTCAGACATCCATGATGAGGCTGTTTGCCCGTTGCAGACAACCATGTACGCTGTGGGTCAGCAGTAGTTGGCAGCGGGATGCCAGTGATGTGCTGGGCAGTTTTCACCATCCGATGCAGGGCAGTTTGTCAATATGCGCCCCACAGCGCAGAAGTAAAAGTTCAACAAAATGTGAGGAGACAGGCAGCAGACTTTCTTTAGCCTCCTCAGAAAGTCAAGTCTTTGTTGTGCTTTTTTTAACCAGACTGGAAGTGTTTGTCCAAGAAAGGTCCTCGGAGATGTGAAAACCTAGGAATTTGAAGCTGGAAACACACTCCACGTTGGCCCCATTCATATGGATGGGACTGTGTCTGCTGCCTTTAGTTTCCCAGTGATCCACAATGAGCTCTTTAGTTTTCTTGGTGTTGAGGTTGTTGTCATCACACCATGTTGTTAAGAGCTGAACCTCCTCTCTGTAGGCCGACTCGTCATTGTCCCTGATCAGTCCTATTACTACAGTGTCGTCGGCGAACTTTATGATGGAGTTGGAGCCATATAAAGGGATGCAGTCACGGGTGAAGAGGGAGTAGAGGAGTGGGCTGAGCACACAGCCCTGTGGAGTGCCGGTATTCAGGATCTGGGTAGATGTCTGGTGGTTTAGCCTGACAGACTGGAGGCTGTTGATTAGAAAGTCTAGTGTCCAGTTACAAAGAGAGGTGCTGATGCCGAGGTTGTGGAGTTTAGTTACCAGATTGGAAGGGGGTGATGGTGTTCAATGCAGAGTTAAAATCATCAAATAACATCGATTTGTTGGTTAGTTTCGAACCTAGTTTTGTTAAACTTGACGTGCTTGTATGGAATGTTATTTGATTTTAATAAATAAACAAATAACATCCTGACGGAGTTGTTGTTATCCAGGTGTGTCAGGGTAGTGTGAAGAGCCGAGGATACGGCATCCTCCATTGACAGCAAACTGGTAGGGATCTAGCATGGGAGGTAGACTGGATTTAAGGTGGGCCAGAACCAGCCTCTCAAAGTTCATGGTGATGATGGGGAATTATAAAAACGGTATAACTCATCAGGTTTGTTACCGGGTTGGTCTACGGTCACACCTTAAGAGTAACACACACACACACACACAGAGAGACCCTAACCACAAAAGTACCATATGAAAGACGTATACATAGCACGTTATTCCCTAGCACTTTAACCCACACAAACACCATATGAATAACACAAGCACAGTCCACTTTCCCCAGGACTTCAAGAGACTTACTTATTGTCGGCACAAATGGCATACAATGATTTAAAGATATCTCAGACCTAAATATTACTTTGCTGTTTAGAAATATATTCAAACATACAAAGGCTCGACATCCTTGGTTATAATCAACCAAAATGCCTTAATTTACGTCCTGCTCCCTACTATTGGGTGGAGCTCTCATCCTCAGCCTTAATAAACCTCGCAGATCGGAGTGTTTGGCAAACTTCTGACTGCTCCGGGTGCCGTTTATGTGTACTTGAATACTTCAGTCAGTCTAGATCACGGGTGTCAAACTCCGGGCCTGGTGGGCCGCAGTGGCTGCAGGTTTTCATTCTAACCCTTTTCCTAATCAGTGACCAGTTTTCACTGCTAATTAACTCCTTTTCCTTCATTTTAATAACCCCGTGTTTAAGGATTCAGTCCCCTGAATTGATTCTTTACTTCATTAAATGGCAGTCAAACAGAAACGAGACGTGAAACGAGCCAACAGACGACCAGCTAAATTGGGGCTTCAAACTCCAACCAATTTCACGCCAACCAGTCTATTAATGAGAAGCGGATTCTTGCTGTTCATTAAGCCCGTTATTTAATTCCATGGCCTGTTGCTGCTCTCATTCTGCCACAGCAGACATTTTCAAAACTGTTGATTTTTTTTTTTGTTTTATTCTAAGAACACCGTCAAAATGTTTTAGTGACCTGAGAGATCAACCTTGCTGCGACCATCACCTTTCTTTATTTTCAGATTTTGTGGGATGGACACAGGTGAGCTGGTTATGTGGTGGCTTATTTTGTGTCTCATTATTGTTTGGCTGTTAATTAAGGAAAAAGAAACAACAAAGGGGTCAAGAGAATTAAAACTAAAGAAAAAGAACTTGATTAGCAGCAAAACTGGTCACTAATGAAGAAGATGGTTAGAATGAAAACCTGCAGCCACTGCGGCCCACCAGGACCAGAATTCGACACCCGTACTCTAGATATAAAGATAAAGTATAGAACTGTAAAAGCAGCGTGGTATGTATTACATGAATAATACCAAAAAGAACAAGGAATAATAGAAAATAAGATTGATAGTAAAGTCAGATTAGATATAGCGACAGACATACAGTACATAGATATAGATATATAGTGGGAATAGAAAAGAATTCCCCCTTTGAAATATTCACATTTTCTTTGTTTTACAGCCTTAAATGAAAACACACAAAAACATTTTTCTTCCCAGCTTTACTTGCTCAATGCAACTTCCCATTGTGTAACCTCACATTTTTACTTCCTATGTGTAATACTTTACATTTACTGACATTAAATTTCATCTGCGTCAAATCTGCCCAAGACTGTATGCTATCCAAGTTCTTCTGTGATGAATTAACGGATTCAAGATCACCTGCCAATTCACCTATCTTGGTATCATCTGCAAACTTAACCAGCTTGTTACTTATATTCTTATCTAAATCATTTCTATATATTAAAAATAGCAGCGGCCCCAGCTGGTCACCACTCTTAACTTTGGCCTATTCTGATTTGGTTCCTCACACCATCATCACCCTCTGCTTCCTGTGTCTGAGCCAGTTCTGCACCCACCACACCCTGAAGTGCCACTTCTTTTAGTTTGATGCCCACCCTCTCATGTGGCACCTCATCAAATGCTTTCTGAAAGTCCAGATCAATAATCTCATCTGCTCCACTCTGATCGTATCCCTTTGTGTCCTCCTCATAGAATTCCAGCATGATAGTCAAACGCGACCTCCCTCTTCTGACCCCATGCTAACTGTTCTGTAAACTCCTGCCCTTGCTGTGTGTTGCTCAATCGTATTCCTGTGATGCACGTTAAGCTTACTGGCCTCTAGTTGCTAGTATCTGCCCACTCACCCGTTTTATATAATGGGGTGATATTTACCATTTTCCAGTCCTTCGGAATCTCTCTTTTTCCTAAAGGCACAATGCGTGTCTGCATATTAATGAATATTCTAGTAATGCTGAAGTACTTTGTTGTGTCCACTTTTCATTTGTCACATTGTTATTGAATATTTTATATGCGTTTTGAAGTGTGACATTATGAACTAATACCTTTACAACCTTAACTGGACAATTCAAAGCAAACTTTTTTTTTTTGTTTGAATAATCCTTTAAGGTTTGCTTATGCAATGCACAATTTGAGACCCCGGGCGTCACTCTGCTATGGATTGTCACGCCACCCCTTTCTCACTTTCTTAATAGCGGATGTATTATTGTGTTAGGATTAGGGTTATTTATTTATTGATTGATTGATCGATTGATTGAAAAGACTCTCACCGTCTCTGTCACATGATATTCCATTCTATAACAGTTAATTACAACTCTAAAACTTTTCCAAGCTGTCCCGTAATGCACCATTTATACCATCAGCTTCACACTTGAGTTCACATATACTCAACCTGCAAATTTCGCACTCTCTCCTCTGCGTGTTTTTGAGCCCTCATAGATGTTCTCAACAATTCCATTGTTGGGGCTGCATCAGTATCACAAGTGCGCACATAATGCATTTATGAAACCGATTTTAGTCCCCATTTGAGAATGAGGCTTATTTAAGCAGGAGTTCTTTAGCTAAGTCTCAGTTTCATAGGCGCTCTCCTTGGAATACCCCAGGAATGGACCTGAGGGATGAGGCAGAAACACCAACCAACCAGTGGGCCACCTATCTCGTGTTTAGATTGTATTTGTTTTAAGGCTTTTAATGAAACTCTTTGTATCATTTGCAGATTTCCAAGGGAATGGTTACTTCTCGCAGTCGTCATCTGCTCAGCTCTTGCTTCAACGCAGATTGCAACAGAAACAGGGCAAGGAGAAGATGAAGAAGTCAACACGAGGATCGGAGAATTTGACTGCAACCTCTTTCCAGTGCAGTTCTTTTCCTGCGAGAGAAGCCATCAACACTGAAAGACAGCAAAGGCCTAACAACAATCCAGTGGCTGTGTGTGCTGGCCAAGAGTCCAGAGAAACTTTTAAAAACAAATCTGACTGTATAGATGTTAAGTCAACTGATACAAGACCAAAGCCATATGCCTGTACTGAATGTGGAAAAAGATTCCTCCATAACTGCAGGCTCCAGGCACACATAAGAATTCATACTGGAGAAAAACCCCATTGCTGCTCTGAATGTGGCAAGCGATTTTCCGACAGTCGTTGTCTCCAAAGACATAAAAGAATCCACACTGGTGAAAAGCCGTATGGCTGTGCTGAATGTGGCAAAAGATTCACCGACAGTAGTGCTCTCCAGAGCCACACAAGGATTCACACTGGAGAGAAGCCGTTTTGCTGTTCTGAATGTGGCAAAAGATTCACCGAGACGAGCGCTCTTCAGAGCCACAAAAGAAGTCATACGGGAGAAAAACCATATTGCTGTTCCGAATGTGGCAAACGCTTCACCAGCAGCAGCAGTCTTTGGCAGCACGCACGAATTCACAGCGGAGGGAAGCCATACTCCTGTCCTGAATGTGGCAAAAATTTTCTACATAAGAGCAGTCTCCAAAATCACATAAGAATTCATACTGGAGAGAAGCCTCATTGCTGCCCTGTTTGTGGCAAGCGATTTTCTGACAGCAGCACTCTCCACAGACATACAAAAATCCACACGGGGGAAAAGCCCTATAGCTGTGCGGAATGTGGAAAAAGATTCATTGACAGTAGCCGCCTCCAGAGCCACACCCGAGTTCACACTGGAGAAAAGCCATTTGTCTGTCCTGAATGTGGCAAACGATTCACCAACCGGAATGGTCTTCGCCATCACGTGCAGATTCATTCGGGCGGGAAGCCATATGGCTGCTCTGAATGCGACAAAAGATTTTTACTTAAGAAGAGCCTCCAGAATCACGTAAGAATTCACATGGGAGAGAAGCCGACATCTAGTTGAGATCTGAAGGTCTCGAGCGTTCGGCTCTCCGCTGCACTACTTGGTAACTTATTCCATGTGTCTACGGTTCGTTACGTTAAGAAAAACGTACACTTGTGCGAAATCCGCCTCTAACGGGGCCCCAGCGTCCTTGTGCAGAATTTATTTTCGAAGGAACGACTGCTGTCTGCTCTCATTACCTTCATCATTTTAAACACTACAGTCCCGTCACCTCCTGTTGTCAGGTGACTCGAACTGAAAAGGTTCACCTTCTTCAATCTTTTCCCCAAAGCTCACACCTCTTAATCCTGGAATCAGCCTTGTTGCTCTCCTCTGGACTTTCTCTAGTGCTGCAGTGTCATTTTTTTGTAATATGGAGACCAAAACTGAAAGCAGTACCGCAGGTGAGGCCTCACCAGTGTGTTATTTAGCTTCACCACGACTTCCTGTCAGGTGTACTCTACATTTAATGATAAAGAACAGCCTGTGAGCGTTCTTGATCGCTCCTGGCCACTGTTTAAATGGTGGTAGTGATGAGTCCACTATGACTCCCTAGTTTCTTCACAAAAGGGGGACTTTCATGTTTAAACCTCCCATTGTGTATTCAAATCTAACATTTTTTTTTTTTTTTACTTCCTACTGTACATGTATTTCCTTACATCTACTCACATTAAATTTCGTCTGCCCAAGCCCGTATGCTGTCCAAGTCCCTCTATAAAGGTTCAGTGGATTCTGCTTGAACTGCCTTTCCACCTGGTTTGGCATCCCCTTCAAACTTAACCTTCACGTATTGATTATGTCCTCCTCCAGGTCATTTATGTGTATCACCCTCCTTGTCATTCATCTGGAGTGTGACTCCGGCTCAGAATTCTGTGTAAATGCAGTTATTCACAAGTCAGACTTAGGCCAGGTTTATACTTCACGCGATGCGACGTGTGCTCTAGCGGACGCTACTGCTACCAAAGTGTTTTACTGTTCACACATAAACACGTACTTTACGTAAATCTGGAAGAATCCACCAGGTGGCAGTGCAAGATATTATCACGTTGAGAACAGGTTTGGCTTCTCTGTGTTGTGAATTACCTGGAACACCCATTAAATTCCGAGGACCACAATATCTCTGAAAAGGATGTTTAATGAATACATCCATCAATCCAGGGATGCGCCCATTCCAGCTAGCATCGGGCGCAAGATGGAAACAAAATCCCTGAACAGGGCATCAGCTCATCGCAAGGTGAATACAAGCGCGCACACACACACTAGCGTCATTTTAGTGTCACCAAATCTGCATGTCTTTGGAAGGAAACCGGAGCACAGTGTGGAAACCCAGCAGGGAAACATGTAAACTAGAATACCAGCGATGTGACTCCCTGTGAGGAGGCAGCGCAACCGCTCCGCCACTGTGTCACCCCCCATGTGTTTAATTATTAACAGTATTCATTATTTAAACGCAATTAACGATTTATTTGTAAAGTGTAACACACATACTTTTAATGCATTTCATCATGAAAGTGATAAAGTATAAATCGGACCACTGAACAGGATCATCTCCAGACAGAGGAGCAGCTTCAGCGACAGACTGCTGTCACCGTCCTGCTCCACTGACAGACTGAGGAGATCGTCCGTCCAGCCACCCCCCAACACAGACACACTATGTGACTCTTCAGTTTCACCCGGAGGGGTAAACGTTAATATTATACAAAATTATTGTCTGTCTGTTATACCTGCATTGTTATCACTCTTTAATAATTTGGAGTATGTGAATTTCCCCTTGGGATTAATAAAGTATCTATCTATCTTCTGTCTATGTGTTATATAGTGCCTTTCCTATCTATCTTCTAAATGTGCAGAGAGCTGGAATGACATACAGTGGTGTGAAAAACTATTTGCCCCCTTCCTGATTTCTTATTCTTTTGCATGTTTGTCACACAAAATGTTTCTGACCATCAAACACATGTAACCATTAGTCAAATATAACACAAGTAAACACAAAATGCAGTTTTTAAATGATGGTTTTTATTATTTAGGGAAAAAAAAAAAATCCAAACCTACATGGCCCTGTGTGAAAAAGTAATTGC
>JANRMT010062807.1:2656147-2674694 GCA_026402145.1 Polypterus bichir lapradei
AAAAGTTTAATCTCGTCACAGGATTTTTTAATATAATGGAGAGATTATTATTAGGTGCCATTGACTCAAGTTTGAGTTCCTAGCAATTTGGTGAATGAAAGACCTATAAAGAAGTCGGTTTTATGCTACTCTGGTGAGGTCCTCCAGTGTTATCCCCATGGTTGTCGTCAAACGTGTCGAGCCATCTGGTTCTCTTGGCCAGATTCCTTCGATCTTCCCAAACATGATGTCCTTCTCCAGAGATCTCATCTCTTCTCATGATATGACCAAAATAAGACAGTCGTAACTTCATCATTTGGCCGTCCTTCAATAAGCATTGGATATAATAAGTCTTCTTTAATTGGGAACTTAAAGTGAGGAAAACGTAAAAAAATATAAGAGCTGAGAGCGCAGGAAGTGTGTCTGACAAAAGCATTCACACGAATGACAGGTGAGAGGTCTTGTTTGAAAATGTTGGAGAGGAGGGCGGGACTTCAAAAAAAGCTCAAGGGAAAAGTCTCGTCTGGGCGAAAGATTTTTTTATATATAATAGCATACATACAAATTCAATCCAGAGAGAAGCAGAGGGTGTGATAGAAATTTAACATCTTTTTAAAGTAAGTAGCATCCTCTAACAGGACAATCCTGGTGAATCCCTGGGATGATGTATGCTCTCTCTGGTAATAATAATAATAATGCATTTTATTTATATAGCACCTTTCCCATGCTCAAGGTGCTCTAGTGGGAGAAGGCACTCACAGAATTCTTTTTTTACTCTTTCTTAACATAACAACACTAATACTAACCCTAACTCTAAACGCAAAACACTCCTATTCTAACGGCAAGACGTCTAACCCAGATTTAACAGGCCTCCTCCTACCCTTTCAGGTGAGATGATCATGTGTCGCATCACAATTACCTCGTCGGCTTCGCACCTTTTCAGATTCTGCTGGGAGCTCCCTCCGGGGTACGGAACGCCTTAACGTTGGGTGCCAAAAACTGTGGTAGAAATTTGACATCTTATTAAAGAAAGAAACATCCTCTAACAGGACAATTCAGTAATCAGGCAGGAGAAAAACTCGTCATTGTATCTTGTAATTACTCCTCAGCAAAATGCCTTGGAGGGAGCATTCATCAAAAGCAGTCCTGGTGTGCCTGAACAGGTTTCTGACATTTATAAACCTTTTATGCTACTTCTTTAAGATAAATGTTGTGTTATCCTAAAATTATTCTTCCACACTTCCCTCTTTGGGGATTATTAAAGTTCCCTTAAAACTGTAAGGACCAGTTTCCTTCTGTAACCCTATTCCTAATCTGTATGAAGTATGTGTATACTAAATATGTCCCCCCCTTAGAGGCAAATGTAAAAGATTCCTGTGCTAGCTGAATTTGCGGAATAAAAGAAATCAGTGCAAATCATTAATACCTAAGATAAATCACGTAAATCAGTAATAGCTAGTAAGATCAATAATAGTGAACATAGAAAATCAAGTCAAACAATGACAATGTATCAAAGTCCATTTTCCTCAAGAGTATAATGGCATTACATGCTCCCCCATATAAATCTCAAGATTATTTGTCCCATAACCTCATAACTTTCAATTACGATGATAAAACATTGTCAATAACTATTTGGTTTCCTGCTTATCCAACAAATGTTAGCTATCTTAATTCCCAGAAGTGTACCTAATCGTATATTTTTCATCAGTGGTAAGATCAATTATTATTGTTGGTGGCGGGGGGCGCTTGCTCCCTTATTGAAATGAGTTCTTTTATAATTGCGGCATGTTACATAACCTGAAACTATATAGGTATGATATTAAAAGGCGATGCCCCTCCTTAGTGATACGGCGGTAAGAAATAACTTAGCTTTATTTAATGACGATTTACACGGCATAACAGACAAGGATGCCAATGACAAGACCTTTCGGATAGTGGGAGCTCGATGTATACAGCAGTGGTTCTCAAACCGTGGGACGGGCCCTCCTAGGGGGGTGTGAAGTAACAAAAAGGGGGGCACGAAGATGTGGAAAAAAGAAAAATGAAAAATACATCTATTGAAACCAAATCAAGTGAACTTAAACTACATTCTGATACTAGAAAAATAAGCATAGAGTTAGATAAATGTCGATAAAAGTTAAGTAGGTATAATAAAATATGCATCTATGATATATCATTAATTAAAAAAAAGAACAAATTGGTATTAGTGGGCTCATTTCAAAAAAACGTTAGGGGGGCGCGATTAAAACTGTTATGAAAACTCGGGTCGCAAATACTTAAAGTTTGAGAAATGCTGGTATTTTCGTCACTGCGCTGGAAGGATTTTCGGGATCGGATGACGTTATCTCCCATCCGTCCGTCGGCTTCAAAGGTGTGCCAAGGCTTTATACCCCTACTCCATGTGCAGGCCCCCACTTAAGTAAATCATGCCATCCAAACAAGGAAAAGAAGATCCATTGTCACTCTGACTCTAACACAGAGAAATAGTCCATGTTGCCCATTTGCAGTTGTCCTTAACTTGCCTTGTCTTAAGATGCTTGCGTAGCAATTCTAAATGCTGGGCCCCTGTACTAAATCTGGTTTTGTGTTAGCTGTACATCTGAGAAGAAAAGAAAAGCAGATTTGAAATATTTGCACAGAACACAGTGACATAGTAAACTTATATTGTGATTACAGCGACACAGACAGCACAATTATCCACCTGAAAACTTCAAAATGTGTCTAGTTTATGTTGCCAATGATGCATACAGCAATAACCAGAGACCGAATCCTCAAACAAACATTCATACTCACGTCCTCGTGCTCTCATCCACAAAGTGGCCCCAATTTACATCCTGCTGTGGCCTTAAATTAGATGATCATCTTTGCTGCATGGAAATAACCTTATAAACTAAATACATCAACCTTCTCCCCCCCTTAGAGGGAACGTGGAGTGAAAACATCTGAATCCAGTACCGTTAAATATTACATCTTGGCAAGAGCCGAATGTTCTAGTTCTCCTATAGAGATGGGGCGGACTGGCCATTAGGGCATTTGAGCAATGCGTACTCTGGTCTGGTCATGGGCCAGCCTTTCTATGGAATATATTTTATGTACGGGTTACTGTTTGACATTAAAATTAATCTTCTAAACTACTACACATTATCTGTCTGGTTTATATAGACCTATATAATATACCGTATTATGTCATCAAGTTGTTTTCAGTACACAACATTGCAGTGAAAACTGCCTTTTGCCAAATTTCTGTTTCGATACCGCTACATTTCGGTTAGCATATGCATTATTGCAATTTATTTGATCTCATATCTAGTATTTAAATTCTTCGGTACTAATAATTAATTTAGATTATGTATTGTGCATTTTATTCTTCTTTGGTCATCGGCGTGAGTTATAATTAATGGTTCTCAGCTGCGATTATTAGTATGATGAAATAAAGTTATAAAGCACAGGATAGGAATTTTTCATATTAGGACGGAACATTTATAGTTTATGGAACATTTCAATCGTGTGAGGTTTTCATTCTAATTTATTCAATTGTAAATGAGCAGTTTGATTATCAAGTTGAAAAGAATTGTTTCATACGACGAAAACATATGGATGGTGAACAATGCACAGATGAGGGTACATCAGCTTCTGATCCACTGAACAAATATCGAATTCAAGTGTACTACCAGATAGTGGACTCCATTGTGAGCAGTACTGAGCGACGATTGGACACATCAGCCACATCCGCCTTCTGTGTCAATCTGTCTCTTCTTCACTTTGGTGAAGTTCCATTGGGAGCTATGGATGAGCTGCAGAGACATTTGCTCAGAGTTGATGTGGGCGTCACTGCTGAACAACTACGAACAGAACTGCAAAGCTTTGGACAGCAGTGGTCAACACTTAAACAATCAGTGGCAGACGCTTATACTGCGGAGGATGACAATGACAGTGACTGTCAACAAGATGGGACAACAGTTTCAATGGTGTCTTGTAAAGACTGTCCTCTCTGCTGCTACAAGGTGCTACTCCGGTGGTTGAACTTCTTAACTGATTGCTTACAAGAGCATGGGCCTTGAGTACAAGCTCCTGCTAATGCTGCCCGGGTCGCAAGTGCAGTGTGAAAGATCATTGTCTGGGTTGAAGGGAATCAAAACCCGCCTGAGAAGCACAATGATGAGAGAACATCTTGAGGCGTTCATGTTGATGTCGGTGGAGAAACGTATCTGAGTTAAACTTGACACTAACCAGGTTATTGATGATGTGGCTGATAAAAGCAGCGAACTGCGTAAGCTACTAACCAGTAGGGTACAGACACTTGGACATGACATGGACTCTAATGACGTGTAAGCCATCTTACTAAATTTTTATTTCTCATTAAATTTTATTTCTAAGCATGTCGTCAAAATTTAAGTTGTGTCTAAACAACAGTGTACAGATTAAGTTTGGCAACAGTTTAGACAGAGTTCATATCATAGGCGAATAGCAAGTAGCAAGTGTACTCATCACAAATTTAAAGAAAATTACAACGAATATAATGGGCCGAGTGTGTCGACCTTGTCGTCCCACTCGTTGAAGGATGCCCAGGCTGGTTTTTAGACCCAGTCCACTGCTGTATAGAGAACACAAATAAGTCCAGAAGTGGCAAACCAAACAAAAGAAAAGAGAAAGCAGAGTAGCATGGAGGTTATTAGTTAAAGAGTCATGTTCTGGGAAGGTTCCTGTAGAAAATTTTAAAGTATTTACTTGTCTTTCTTATTCCAGTCTTGAACTGGAGCCTAGACAGGCATTCTCGATCCCCCTTTTTTATATGAATGTAATATCGTCCACAAATTGCACGTGTATTGTACGTAAATACAGGTTAGTAACTATGGGAGGCAGAGCTTTCAGTGTGATAGCCCCCTAAAATTTGGAATTTCTCCCACTCAGGCTTCGTGAGAAAAAATCTATTATTAATTTCAAACTCCTGTTAAAAACACATATTTTATTATTATTAGTAGTAGTATTATTCATTTTCTTGTATGCAATTTCTACTGTCTTGTTAATGTGTTTATTGAATTGTAAAGTGTCCTTGAGTGTATGAAAGGTGCTACATAAATAAAACGTATTATTATTATTATCATTATTATTATGTTGGTGCCCTGTGTTGGCTGGGATTGGCTTCAGCAGACCCCCGTGACCCTGTGTTCGGATTCAGCGGGTTAGAAAATGGATGGATGGATGGATGGATGGATTATTATATCATACCAGTGTCCTCCAGGGAACATCTCTCAGCCAGCATAGCAAGCAATAGTCAAAGAAGAAATCCACAGCCTTAGTAAATTCCTAATGATTTCTAGAAAGAAGAACAAAATAAACTAAAACAGCTAAACCCGTTCCATTTCCCAACTGCTCTAATTACAGAATATGTTTTCAATTATGCGTAGTCTTGGGATTTACATTATTTAGAAAAGAAATTCAGATTCCACTTCATCTAAGGCTAATGGGTTATTTTCAAAAAGTTACAATTATCATTATCTTAAAATACATCTCTTATTACCTCTCAGCTTTTAATCTTCTGGCTAAACAGTTTCTGTCTATACATATAAAGGAGAGTTGGGATCCGAGAGACTGCGTTTGTGTGTTTGTGGAGGGATTGAGAGTTAAGGCGGGTGTGGAGTCACGTGATCATCTCCCCTCCCATTCACCTCATTTCATTCACTTCATTTCGCTCCGAGCTGAGCTCCGCAGCTGACGCGGTCTTGCTGTTCTTTTTCCTTAGTGTTTAGTCCTCTCTCCTTTGCTGATTTACTGTTTACTAGACGCAGTACTTACTGAATAGTATTTTTTCCTTTAGTGTTTCTACTTAGTGTTTCTTAGTGTTTAGTAGACGCGGTGTGCCGGTGTTCCCGCGGCGGTGTTGCGGTTTACTGTTACTTTCTACTTCGTTTTTGTACTTTAGTGTTTAGTAGACTTTTACTTCATCTCATTTACTTTTGTTTTTTACTGCTGTTCCCGGCGCTGTTGCTCTGTTTTACTTTATCTCATTTAGTGTTTGGTAGACTTTTACTTCATCTCATTTACTTTTGTTTTTTACTGCTGTTCCCGGCGCTGTTGCCCTTTTTACTTTATCTCATTTAGTGTTTGGTAGACTTTTACTTTATCTCATTTACTGTTGTACCCGGCAGTGTTGCCGTTTTTCCCGTTTCTATTTTTTATGTAGCATGTTCACGAATTTGTCATAGAGAAAATTTATATATTTTGGCTCCAGGAGGACAAACCAAAAATGATGTATATAAAGAAGCTCTATAAGTCGCATGTAGATACATAATTATTCCAACTACAGCGACTGCAGCGAAGCGCACGTGGTCTGCTAGTATTTATATACAAATATTTTATTAATTAAATTGACACATGCATTTCTACCTATGACTTCAGAATTTATCAAGTGTCCAGAATGTTTAATGAGGGCTCAAATTACAGAAAATGAAGCTAAACCTTATTATCAGCTATGTAGTCAATCCAACATTAACATTCTACTTCACATTTACGATATTCAAATTAGTTGTGAACAAGGCCTGATGGGAACAGAAATCAACATCTCATAATGTATCAAATGCCTTAATAATAAAATAATCTAAAATTTTAATTTTTATTAAAAAATGCTCACACCATTGCATACTGTGCTTGAATGAAAATATTTAGATATATAAAATGTAGCTATGCTTAATAATACTGATTTCTACACCCATAACCTCTTGTTAAGGCGAGTCGTTGATGCTCGCTTTTTCGTCGATTTTATCCTGAAGTGTTTCTTGCAGCTTCTCCAGAGTGTTGATCTGTAGACAAGTTAATTGTCTCCTTTAATTTTTTTGTAATTATCAAAGACCATTTTCACAAAGACTTGATCACGATCTGAAGGAAAAATATTGTATACATATAAACAGTTTTATGAGCAAAGTGGAGATGTTTTCATTTTCTTCATATGTAATACGCTATCGTGGCTGTCCATTTGTCTGTTCAGGAGTTTAAATCACCTGTAGCTCGCAAACCGTTTGGACTCTTGACCTGAAATTTGGTTCAGTACTACTACGTGACGTCTACTGTCCGCTTTCGGGGTGATGATGTTTATTTCTCTTTTTATTTTCATTTTATGTTATTGTAGAATCAACTGTCGGCAGCGCGCGGCAGTGCTGCGCATGCGTAAGGGCGCCGTTCTCATACCTAACACCTTCGCCGTCACATCCCCTACCTCTCCATATCTTAAATAATTTTTGAGGCAGATTGAAGACTTAAGTGCCAGCTTAAGTGAAACATTAAGAAAAACGTACTAAGTAATTGCAACACAAAAACTGACTTAATCAGTTTTAACGCGAAAAGACGCCAACAGAAGAAGAGAAGAAGCGGGTGCGCTAGGGTGGAGAAAAGAAGAGCTGCTCAGGAAGCAGCAAGCGCATCAACCTCTGAGCAAACAAAAGCTAAACGTACAGAGCAGGAGTAGGAAAACTATAAGTCAAGTGTGTTTATATATTTACAAAACTCACATTTTAACTCAAATTAACTCGTCCATCCATCAATTATCCAACCCGCTATATCCTAACTACAGGGTCACGGGGGTCTGCTGGAGCCAATCCCAGCCAACACAGGGCGCAAGGCAGGAAACAAACCCCGGGCAGGGCGCCAGCCCACCGCAGCTCTGGAAATTTGTCAGATATTTCTAAATTTCTAAACATTCACTTAAATACAAATACATTACAGACAATGTCCCATTCACGCATTTCTCAGGCACAGAACAACATTTTCAGACACACAAAGTAATTCTTTCAACAGGTCATCTCATACACAAATTTCTTTAAATTCGCTGCACATCAGCACGTCTATTTACTTTCTACATACACTTTTCCTACTCCTTTTTCTTACTAGTTAATTTTTCATAACCTTATTCTCAGTGGCGTAGCTGGCTTGCTGAAGGCCCCTGTGCAGCGCCCTCAGGTGGGCCCATCCTGTTTTGTATAACGGTTAGTCATTTATTCGCAACAAGCGGCCGGCTGGGCAGTGGTGTCCGCGGCCGCTACACCATCAGATCACACGCTGGTGTCAAACAAACCGGCTCTCTAAATGGAATAACTTTTTAAATTGTTTTACTATGGCAACTGTAAGTTAGCAAAAAGAAAAAAAAATTGTGGGAATGGAATGTGGGAAGTGTGGTAGCAGTATATACATATACGTAAGATGTAGACACGCTTGCTTTTCCAAGACAATTGTAGGAAGTTGATTCAATTGTAACGTAAGCTGTTCTTGAAGCGATTTCAATTTGTAGCAAATTAAAACGACAACACCGGCTGACAGGATACTACTACACCATCGACCTGTTTTACACAAGTTCTGAGAAAATGGACGTCATAAAGTGAGGTGTCAGGGGTTCCAAAAAATTTACCTGGTCGGTATAAATTGCTTGCTCATATATATTGCTTGCTTGTCTTTAGTAGTTTCTCCATTTTTAACAGTTTTAGCAGACAGCACCTGATCTGAAGCCGTTGAATCGCTACTTCCGGACTCGGTAATTGCCACCATTTCACTCACTGCGCTAGTCTGCATAACCCGTTGTGACGATTCACTGCAGCATCAGCATTCTCAGTTACCGCCGTTGGCCCTCGCTCAGTTTTGTGAAAGGTCGAAATCTTGGTAAGCTTGGCGTTTTTCAATTCCTGTTGCAGGCGTGCCTTACGTTTAGCAGCACCACACTTAGAATGTTTGCTGGATCCGCTGCTACTCCGACATGGCGTCGTAGACGACACTATAAAAAGTTTCAAATTGTTCAAATATTCAGCGTTTGACGACTAACGGGGACCATAACTTAACAACAGAATTGCTATGATTTACCATTTACGAGTTCGAATTTGAAAACTGTTGACATCAAATCAAAGTACAAAAGTAACAATTATTTACGATGATGGTGTATATTTACACTATTCTGTGTGTCTAAAAGGTTTCTCACTTGCTAGAACGCTCTTTAATTGTAAAGTCTTGAAATCACAACAACCGAAAGTGCGCACTATTCTCACACATGCGCAAACACATATGCGCTCACTTTCCATGCGCGATGTAATTATTATTACAAACATTGTGTTATCCAACATATTCATGTGACACCCTTCAAAACTTGGACGCCAAATTTGGGAATGTGCACTTCTCTGTAAGGCGTGTTGTGCCTCCGATTAGGCTAAGAGCTTCCAAAGTCTAAATTCGTGTACACTGTATAGGCCTGTTGAATACGTAATATCAACATGAACTGGATGGAGCTGCCTGGTGGCGAGGTGCAAACATGTCACTGAAACTGTGAATTAATAACACAATGAACTGTGCAAGTGATTGAAGTTATTCAATGTTTTTTTAAATCTATACGGCCCCCTGTGAGTCCTCCAAGCTCATAGACCCTTGTGCTTTGCACAATATGCACTATCCATTTGCTTATCAAAACATTTGGTACAAATAATACAAACCAACAAAAATACAAAAGCTGAAATGTACAACAGTTGTACAAGACCACTGCTTCTTTGGCTGTGCCAGAGTGCCATGAGCAACGTAGAACTAAATAAGAAAACAAAATGCACCTTGGATAGAGTGTTAAATTATAAAATACATTAATTTATATTTATGCAACAGTATATACATGTTAAAATATTAGTAAAATATAAAATGAAAAAATTGCATTTATATTATATATCCATCATCCAATTAGCTATATCCTAACTACAGGATCACGGGGGTCTGCTGGAGCCAATCCCAGTCAACACAGGGCGCAAAGCAGGAAAAAAAAACCCCGGGCAGGATGCCAGACCACCGCAGGGCACACACACACACGGGACAATTTAGAATCGCCAATTCGCCTAACCTGCATGTCTTTGGACTGTGGGAGGAAACCCACGCAGACACGGGGAGAACATGCAAACTCCACACAGGGAGGACCTGAGAAGTGAACCCGGGTCTCCTAACTGCGGGGTGGCAGTGCTACCCACTGCGCCACCATGCTGCTATATATTTATTATTATTATTATTATTATTATTATTATTATTATTATTCGGGTGTATTATTTATTTGACTGTATTAATAGTATTTATCTGGTTGAGCAATGTTATCATAATACTAATGAACAGCAATTCTAAAAGTAGTTGACCCATAACAAAAGTCAGAACTTTTTTATTTTTTAAGTACGTGAACGCAGCTGTACTAAGCGAGTGAATCTAGACAACTTAATAGTACATTTACTGACTTGTGACGGTAGCACAGTTTGATGAAACATTAAAGGAAAATACAAGGAAAAACGCAAAAACGGAGTAACGTTAGATTAAATGTTTTAAATGAATATCTGCATATTTCTCGTGTGTGTGTGTTGTTTTTTAAACTTTTATTTCACTAACCTTTTGCTCTTAACCGGAGACAACAACTCAAACCCACAACCTGTCGCTTCTTTGAAAGTCACATGACTTTACCGCCATGTTATGCAACCTCCGCTGACGATGAATACGCTTGGTGCGTATTTATTTCCGGTGAGGAATAATGGAATTTTGACTTCTACCTAAATGACTGAAATGACTATATTTTACATCCCCAAAGATTCAACAAAGTAAACGTGGTCGAGTTATGTTCAAAAGTGGAACGTAAACATCTTTATGATGTCCATTTTCTCAGAACTTGTGTAAAACAGGTCGATTGTGTAGTAGTATCCCGTCAGCCGGTGTTGTCGTTATAATTTGTTACAAATTGAAATGGCTTCATTTTATAACTTTTATCAGTTTCCAGGTTGGGCGTGCAGTGGGTGTCAAAATAAGGAGGACAATACAATACACAGAAGAGGACACAAGTAATCCTAAATACAATATAATAGTGCTATAGAAATATTACAAGTAAAGAGCAGAACTCTACAGTAGATTATATAATCATATTATTATTATTATTATTATTATTATTAGGAAAGAAATGAAGCAATTCATAGCAACGATGAAGAAATTCAGGGGATCAAAGCTTAAAAAAGCAAGTCAAATTAAATGAAAGGAAAAGGAGTTAATTAGCAGCAAAAACAGATCACCAAACGGTTAGAATGAAAACCTGCATCCACTACGGCCCTGCAGGACCGGAGTTTAAGACAACTGGGTTAGAGTATACAAATTATTTTTGTACAGCCCAAAATCACACAAGAAGTGTCACAATGGGCTTTAATAGACCCTGCCTTTTCACAAACCCCTCAAAGCCTTGACTCTCTAAGAAGACAAGGACAGCCGGGGGGGGGGCGCCCCCCCCCCGCACGAAAAAAAAAAAAAAACCCGTGTAGGGAAAATAATTGGAAGAAACCTTGGAAAAGGCAGTTCAAAGAGAGACCCCTTTCCAGGTTGGTTGGGCGTGCATTGGGTGTCAATACAATACAATACACAGAAGAGAACACACGTAATCCTCAATACAATATGATTGTGCAATAGAAATAAGTAGATGATATTACATAAGAGGATTTGGATTATGGAGTATGGAGTTCTTCTTACCTCTGCTCATTTGGGAGAGGCTGCCCCTCCATCATGATCCATGTGTTCCTCATGTCCTGAAAGTACCCCTGGATCTTCTGTACATAAGAATGTTGCCCAAGAAAGGTTGGCTCATAAAGTTTGCGAAGGCAGCCTTAGGCTTTCAACATCTGCAGTCAGCCAAATATTGTATTGACGTTCTAGTAGACAATAACATCCTCTGTGCACTTGCTAATGTAACTAACCACGCACATCATATTTTATAGATAACAGTTTCTAATTCTTACCTTACGTTACATTTTAATCATGTTCCTTCACAAAGCTGTCTTGGAAAAGAAAGCGGGTTCACAGCTTACATATATTTATGTACTACTTTCAATCGAAAAAGGCCCCGAATATTCTGTTTTAACAGCCGTTAGGATGAAACAATCTGAACCAAACAAATCCGCTCTATACCTTGTGTAATCGATTCCATTGCGATGCTGGAAGTGGTTTCTGTTTTCTGCCATACACATTTCGACACGGCGCTTCATTTTCCTGAACGTATCGGCAAGCGTCTCGGGGTTTTTTAGGACAGCAGCAATTTCACGTTGGATGTTTCCTTCAAATCTTCCACAGTGCGAGGCTTGTTCCGATAGCATACCCTGAAGAAAGAAGTCTGACGGTGTCAGATCCGACCACCGTGGTGGCCAGAGCCCCTTTGAAATGACCCTATTTGCCAAAGGAGGACTCCATTTCTGCCACGCTCCTTGCTGATGTGTGACACGTTAGTCTTGCTGGAAGTCACCTTCCGTTAACTTACGATCATCCAGTTGATCCTGACATCGCCTAAACGAATGGGTGACCCAATAGATTCGCACCATGAAGACCATGAAGCTCCATACTGTACACCACCATCCTGATGAGAAGTCGAATGACTGAGTGAAGGGGTACGGGTGGTATGCACCCAGAAGTTGCAAACGGAGGTTAAACGTCATAACAGCTGTCCGGCGCCCATCGCTCAGACGCAGGGGCATCCCGGCTTCAAAGCTCCGTAAACTGAGGAGCAAAGGCCTCTTTCCCTGTACTACCGACACCTCCCACATTTCATTCCCACAGTTTATTTTATTTTTGCTAACTTACAGCGGCTGTAATAAAGCGAATTAAAAGTTATTAGAAATTCCAATAAGCGAGTTGGTTTGTTTGTCGCAAGCGCCATCGCCATCCCTTGGTGTCAGCGGGGACCTCTGAAGTTGTGCCCCCTTCGACTACCACCGAGACGTGTGATCCGATAGTGACGCGGTCGCGGACGCCACTGCCCAGCCAGCCACTAGGACCTATTTACAAACTATATAGACAGGAGGGACACACCCCACGGCATTGCGCAGGGGCCTTCAGCAAGCTTGCTACGCCACTAGCGATTCCGCACCTGTTCACTTAAATGCGGGAACGCCGGCGCTTGCATCGCGCAAGGGAACAGCTCTCGCAGGCAATCATTGATTTAAAATGGTACCGAACAGCCACGGACCTCACCTTGTACAATCTGGAGGACCCAGGCCTCTCAGGTTTTTGCAGAATGATCAGGGACGTGCGGCAAGGGGAGCCACACCTGTCATCATGAAAAGTAAAAAAAAAAAAAAAAAAAAAACTAATAATGATGATGATAACATAAAATAAATTTGTCCACTGACCTGTGTTATAAATTTGGTTTCTGTACGATTCCAATAATTCTGATCATTTTTTACAGTAAAAATCGCTGAACTGGCGCATTTCCTGTTCCAATACACGGGAGAAACGCGAGGTGCGGCAGCGAAGAGCCTCACTTCACCTCGGACTTCGCTCTCCGTCACTCACTGGGTTGATGCATGCAATTGGCGCGTGCCCTTTGCTGTCTCTCAGTATGTCGCCAATATAATGTTTGAAGACATGTTTATTATACACCCTGACTTTCCACAATCTGGCTAATATCTTTAATGAATGCGTGTGACAGATTTAGTCTTGCTGATCGGACATAAAACCGCAGTGAAAAGGCACAAGGTGAGCAGACAGTACTCATGTACAGCATGTGAGCCCAGCAGGTGCTCGTTGCTGCTGTTTTTCTACGCAGACGCTCTATAAATTAGCGATATCAGAAAGTCAAGTGCACTGCAGCGGTCCGTTTATTTTTATTTTTTGTTCCTACTGACTGCCAAAATTGAAGATAAAGATTTTTAAAACTAAAGGAAAATAAGGACGACTTTTACAAGAAAGTGACGGAGATTTTTGTAGAGAAGGATAGGCGCATGCAGCGGCGAGAGAGAGCGAGCGGAGGGAGCGTATTTGCTCCTCATCCTCCAGGTGTTCTAAATTTGCCGTTGCAATTCCACAATTCATACTCATTCAATACAAATGAAAGTATAGAGTGGTGTACAGAAAAAAAAAAAAAAAAAAACGGATTTCAATTTTGACCTTAATTGAAATATTTAGTTGTTTTTAAAAGCTTTTGATTCTGATGCTTTAAACAGTTTAAATACAGACTGTTCAACAAAAGAATAGCAAGAACAGCAAAATATTATATTTAAGGTCAAAATTTAGTTTTCAAATATTGGATTGTTTTTTTCTTTGTCTGATCCCATTTTTTATAAAATTGAAAACCATTTACAGTCTTACCTTTATTTGTAAATGAAGTCCATGCGCCTATCCTTCTATACAAAAATCTTCGTCACTTTCTTGTAAAAGTCGTCCTTATTTTCCTTTAATTTTAAAAATCTTAATCTTCCATTTTTTGCGGTCAGTCAGAACAAAAATTAAAAATAAACGGCCCACTGCAGTGCGCTTGACTTTCTGATTTTTTTTGCGGTTTTATGTTCGATCTGCAAGACTAAATATGTCACACGCATTCATTAAAGATATTAGCCAGACTGTGGAGAGTCAGGGTATACAGTATAATAAACGTGTCTGCAGACATTACATTGGCGACATACAGAGAGACAGCAACAGGCACGCACCAACTGCACACATCAACCCGGTGTGTGAGGAAGAGCTAAGTCCGAAGTTAGGTGAGGCTCGTCACTGCCGCACCTCGCTTTTCTCCGCTGTATTTGAACAGGAAATGCGGAAATTCAGCGATTTTGACTATAAAAATGATCAAAATTATTGGAATCATACAGAAAACAAATTTATAGCACAAACCAGTGGACACATTTATTTAATGTTATCATTATTAGTTTTTTTTAGTTTTCATGATGACTCGTCACTACAGAGTCAAGGGTCTGAATACTTCTGTCAATGGGATATTTCAATTTTTTTATTGGAAACTAAATTTCCAAAAATGTCCAAAACCCCATTTCTGCTTTGTCATTCTGGGGTATTGAGTGTTGCCTGAAATGGTGAAAATAACTTGAAATGATTTTAGGACAAGTTTGCAGCATAACAAAATGTGAAAAAAAGTAAAGGTGGGTCTGAGTACTTTCTGAAGGCATCACATATGTGCCTTGATTTGATGCCACTGAAGTCGGGTCAAGTGGGCTTTATTGTCATACCATTTCTGCACATACCTTGATATGTTAGGCAGTGATACAAAAATATGTTTCCCAGGGCCAGAGTGCAATATTAAAAAAAAAAAAAGAGAAGTGATGTGCAAAAGTTTTGGCCCCCTTGCTTAAAATGTCCGTCATTCTGAATAGTTAAATGAGCAGAAGATGACCTGATCACCAAAAGGCGTCAAGTTCAAGAGGACACATTTCTTGAATATTTTAAGCAAAATTGTATTTTTTCTTATTTCCATCATTCACAGGTGCAAAATACCAAAAAAAATGAAAAGGGTCTGAAGCAAAATTTGGGGCCCCAACATGGTCAGCATATAGTAAGACCCCCTTTGGTGAGCGTCACAGCTTGTAACCACTTTGCATAGCCTTTCAGTTCTTACTTGAGGTATTTTTGCCCCTTCTTCCTTCCAAAGAGGCTTCTAATTCTGTGAGATTCTTAAGCCGTTTTGCCTGCCCTGCTCTCTCTCTCTCTCTCTCTTTTGAGATCACCACAGATGTTCAGTGATGTTTAGGTGGGGGGCTGTGATGGCCATGGCAAAACTGCCAGCTTGTGCCTCTTGAGGTAGTCCATTGCAGATTGTGAGGTGTGTTTCAGATCATTATCTTTTTTGTAGGACTCATCTTCTTTTTAACTTCAACTTTCTGACAGATGGTGTGATGTTTGCTTCCAGAAGTTTCTGTTATTTATTTGAATCCATTCTTCCCTCTACCAATGACTTGTCCCCTGTGCCACTGGCTGTAACACAAGCCCAAAGCCTGATTGATCCTTACTAGTCATAGACGTGGTCTTTTCCTGGAATTCGGCCCACTGTAATCTCCAAACACACCTTTCCACATTGTGGCCACAGAGTTCCATTTTGACTTCATCAGTCCACAGGATTTGTTTCCAAAATGCATCAGGCTTGTTTAGATGTTCATCTGCACACTTCAGGTGCTGAATTTTGTGGCCGGGATACAGGAAAGGTTTTCTTCTGCTGACTCGACCATGAAGGTCCTGTTTGTTGAGGTGTCGCTGCACAGTAGAACAGTGGACCACCACTCCAGAGTCTTCTAAATCTTCATGAAGATCTTTTGCAGTCAGACGGGGGGTTTTGATTTGCCTTTCTAGCAATTCATCGAGCAGTTCTGTCATAAAGTTTTCTTGGTTTTGCAGACCTCAACTTGACTTACACCACTCCTGTTCACTGCCATTTCTTAATAACATTAGGAACTGAGGAGACGGTGACCTGAAAATGCTTTGCTGTTTTCTTGTCGCTGCGTCATCCTGCTTTGTGAGCCTCAATTCTTTGATTTGTCTGAGGGCCCAGCAGCTGCTTAGAGGAGCTCATGGGGGCTGATTGTTGGTTGACATGGTCTGAGGGGTCCAAGAATTTATTGAGCTATGCACTTTATATCCCCATCCCCTAATGATGACTGTGAACAAGCCATAGTCCTGACAAGCTAATGAAGGTCTGAGACCATCTTGGGAAAAGCTATCTAGGACCTCAAATATGTTTTGGTTCACAAACCTTTGCATGAACCTCCTTTCCTTTTTTCACTGTACAATTGTACAAAACAAACACAATACACTAATCGGCATAAAAGGCTGAAAAGAAATGTGTTCTCTTGAACTTTAATGCCTTTTGGTGATCAGTTCATCTTCTGCTCACTTAACTATTCACAGGTACAGACATTTTAAGCAAGGGGGCCCAAACGTTTGTATGCCACTGTATGACAATGCAGTGATGGGTATTTTCACAGAAGGCAATGCAGAAAAAAAGAGCACCACATCTGTACAGGTTGACAATGATGATGAGAGGTACAATGGACTAGAACAGAACTTAGATAAGCACCTACGCAGGGGCATTGTGTTCAAGAGCCTGCCTGCCAGTGTGATGAAGCTGTTGTTCAGTCTGGCAGTGCTGGTTCCCAAACAAGATAGAAGATGGTAGGAGTGGGAGGGAAGGGATCCTGCAGAATGCTTACGGATGCCGGCACTTTATGAACATGTCCTCGATGAAAGGGAGAGAAGTCCCAATGATGGTCTCCACAGTGCGCACTATGAGTTGTATGGAGTTGTGATCAGGCCCATTATCGTTCCAGGTTGGTAGTTTAGGGGTAATTAGATCTGTAAGGAACCCACGTGTCATTTCAGTTGATAAGAACTGGCAAACTTACAGCTGGTGGATGCCTTCCCCCAGTCAGTTTCTACTCTTTTGTGATGACTTCTCTTTCTGCTCCTACCACTCATGGCCCCCCACCACCCCTAATATTTTTCAAATTTTCTTGCCTTTATTTTCAGCTCACAGTGGAAAGGTTCAGAAGTTCGCCCTCTACAGACGAACAAGTCAGACGAAAAGTAGTCGCCCAGATCCTGTCAACCCAAAACGAACGTGATGTTCCTGAAAACCCACAAAACCGCCAGCAGCACCGTCCTGAACCTGCTCTGCCGATTTGGGGAGAAACATGGCTTGACCTTTGCCCTGCCTACTAATTACCAGTTTGGCTATCCCGAATTTTTCAGTTCACGCAGCATCAAGGGCTTCTCGCAGCAGGATGGGCGACTCTACAACATCATGTGCCACCATATGAGGTTCAAGCGACCTGAGTTATGACGTGTGTGCACCTGCCTGTGGAGAAGGGTTGGGAGTCCTGCGATCCTCTTTAGCTGCCAAAAAACAGAATGAGTGTTCAACCAGAGACACGGGGTGGGTCTTTAAGGAAAACCACGAATGTTGGCATCAGGTGATCTCAGAGGTCTTACAGGTTTGAAACACTACAGGGTCAGCTAACGCCTGTGCCTTTGCAAAGACATCTGTTAACCCATGCTTTCATGGGGATTTTTGTGCATGGACTTGTGTTTTTAGCCCATTTATGCACTAATTATACATTCATCTGCTTGCAACTTTGTCTTCTGATAAACTTCTTAAGGAACAAGAGAATAAAACACCATGTCAGTCACTCTCCATATGTTCTGTGGACCTGTGTGTTTCAACGTCCTTTATGGTGACCTCTTGTATTACCGTGATATTCCCATCTACTTACCCTTTACCTGTTTTCTTCAGGGGTTATAGGGTTGGTCTGCTGTCGCTCCTTAAGATTAACACACACACAGACCCTAACCACAAAAGTACAGTAAGAATGAAGCATACACAGCCTGTTATTCTCTAGCACTTTAAACCACTCAAGTATATATATATATATATATATATATATATATATATATATATATATATACATACACAGTGGTGTGAAAAACTATTTGCCCCCTTCCTGATTTCTTATTCTTTTGCATGTTTGTCACACAAAATGTTTCTGATCATCAAACACATGTAACCATTAGTCAAATATAACACAAGTAAACACAAAATGCAGTTTTTAAATGATGATTTTTATTATTTAGGGTGAAAAAAATCCAAACCTACATGGCCCTGTGTGAAAAAGTAATTGCCCCCTTGTTAAAAAAATAACCTAACTGTGGTGTATCACACCTGAGTTCAATTTCCATAGCCACCCCCAGGCCTGATTACTGCCACACCTGTTTCAATCAAGAAATCCCTTAAATAGGAGCTGCCTGACACAGAGAAGTAGACCAAAAGCACCTC
>JANRMT010062807.1:2679694-2711613 GCA_026402145.1 Polypterus bichir lapradei
GCAATTACTTTTTCACACAGGGCCATGTAGGTTTGGATTTTTTTTTTCTCCCTAAATAATAAAAACCATCATTTAAAAACTGCATTTTGTGTTTACTTGTGTTATATTTGACTAATGGTTAAATGTGTTTGATGATCAGAAACATTTTGTGTGACAAACATGCAAAAGAATAAGAAATCAGGAAGGGGGCAAATAGTTTTTCACACCACTGTATATACACACACACAAACATTTTGTCAGTTAATAGCTGAGCAGTCCCCACCACTGGCTTTATTAAAAGGACACTTAACTGTTGACATCCAGCTTTTTTTTTTTTTTTTTTTTACAAAAACAATCCACTGTAACACTTTATCACCCAAATGACTTTCCCTAACTAGTGAACCCGTGATTCTCTTCCTTCTCCTTTCATTCCCAGTCTTTCATTCTTCCATTTCCATGCCCTACTAAGCGTTTAGAGGCTGTTTAGTGAGCACACTACTTACTGTCATTAAGAACATAAGAAATCTGACCAAGAAGAGGAGAGACCATTCAGTCCATCAAGCTCTTTTGTCAGCTAATGGCTAAGTAGTCCCAACATCTCATCTAGACACTTTTTAAAGGTTTCTGCTTCAACTTCGCATCTCGCTATTTTGTTCCAGAGGCCCACAAATCTTTGCAAACAGAAGTGCTTCCAGGCTTCAGTCCTAAATGCACTTCGCCAAAGTGGGAAATTTTATATCGAGAGGGGTCATCCATCATCCCCACACAAAAGCATCATAAAAGCAGTTTGGATTTTGGACATGTGTGTGCTTGTGGCTACAGCTAAACATAAAATGTATTTTCCCAAAAGTAGCCGAGTGGCACAGTGGATGTCAGTGCTCCCTGCTCTCATGATTTTGTGGAGTTCTTCTCCATGAACTTATGAGTTTCCTCCCAGAGCCAAAAACCTGCTAAGCTAGATAATGTCACGAGATTCACCCTTCTGTATGTAGACCTTCAGGCTATGGAAGGGTTTACCTCCCACTGACCTCTGTGACCGCCACATGTCTCTTGTCTGTTACAGGTTCAGAAAGTGATGCCAGCAGACACCTTCTACTTTACCGTTCTGCGCAACCCAGTCACAATGGCAGAGTCCTCCTACACCTACTATAAGTTTCTGGTACCGTCCTTCTATCGTTCTGCCAGCTTTGTAAACTTTATTGCCCATCCCTGGAAGTACTACCAACCAAAGCTACACCACAGCTACTTGGCTCGAAACCTGCTTTGGTTTGACTTTGGCTTTGACCAGAATGCTAACTTCTCACTCCAGGAGGCCCAGATTGGGGTGGCAGAAATCCAGCAATCTTTTAATCTCATCCTTCTAGCTGACTACTTTGATCAGTCAATGGTCCTCCTCCGGGATGCTCTCTGTTGGCCTCTGGATGACATTATCACGTTCAGGCTCAATTCCCGCAGTTCTGATGCTCGAAAGCACCTATCCCGAGCACAGGAAGATCAAGTAAAGCAGTGGAATGCTATGGACTGGTACTTATACCAATGTTTCAATAAAACCTTCTGGCAAAGGGTGGAGAGTTTTGGGAAAAGCAGAATGGACCAGGAGGTTGCCAGCCTTCAGGCCTGGCGAAAGGAACTAGAGAACCTCTGTCTATTGAAGGTAAGGAAAGGAGGACGAAGCAAGATTGGCCAAGCCAGGATCCTGGTATACGATCTGAATTTAAACCTCAGCCTTCCAGACAAAGAACGTTGCTTGCGGATGATCCTGACAGAACATCAGTATACGGATTTGCTGGACAAAAAAACAGTTTCCAAGGACAGAAAGTGTACCAAAGCAACCTGTAGCTAAAAGTTTTCGGCAGGCTCCAAGTCAAGGTTTCGGGGTCAATAAAAGTGACCGTGTCATGCAGTGACCGGACAGATCCAAGAAGGAGCTCCTTAGAGGCCATGGACAGCGCACTCCTCATTAGTACTGATGTATCCCGAGCAGACGGCCTATTATTTGAACTTGATGCGAGTGCATGTTTTGGGTGTCCCTAGTAGAACAGTAAGGATGATGGTCCACTCCTGGTTGCATTTACTAGATTTTGCTATCTTGTCATGCATCATTTTTTGGTTTTCCATTCTGGGAAGTGGGTGCCATCTCCCTATTGCCATTGATGTTTCCAATTCCTTTGGTTGAGGGAGGTACACAAGTCAGGGGTCCCCAACCCCCGGGCCGCGAGAGAACTGCCGGCAACGGAGACTCATTCAGTGAAGGGCTACAGCAAAAAGGCTGCCCCCTTCACTGAGGACACTTTTCACAACGCTTGGTGGGCGGCAGTGGCATAGCGTGGGTGTCAGCCGCCCGGGGTGGAGGAAAATTTCGCCGCCCCCTTATTTAGGTATTTCAATTTAAATGACTAAAATACACAGTAATTCTTTGCCGCCCCCTAAAAGTGCCGGCCCTGCCGCCCCCACTCCGCTACGCCACTGGTGGGCGGGGCTTTGCAGCGGCGCAGAGTGAGGAGAGAGACCGAGGTGAGAGAGTATTACAATGAAGTATTTTTATGGCCCCGACAGTTTCCCCATATGACACGAGTCTATAGAAATCTCATTACTATGAAGTACATTCAGCAGCAGATACTTTCATTACAACGAAGTGACCTTGCAATGCTTGAATGAATCATCCACAGAGCAGTTAGTTTTGTGGTCGCAGCTCAGTTGTGCACAACGATCCCCAAACAGAAACATTGTAAAAAAATGTTCTTTCTTCAAACTTTCCTCGTTCTGTTTTTTTTTTTTTTGGCCGTTTTTGTTTTCAGTGATACCTTTTGCTTATTGCTCGTCAACATTTGAAAAACATCCATTGGAATTTAACTCATTGTCACCCTTCTATAGAAATGGCACACACGAGAAAAACAATAATAGTGTTGATGTTTGTGATGTACAATCTGTTGGAATGACAAATGCAATGCATATGCCTTTGTTATATGCAAAAAAGACGAAAAACCTCAGGTTGCAAACATATGCGAACTGCTGCATTTGAAGACGCCAAAAAAGCCATTTTTATGTGGTTCAGTGATGCTTGTTCAAGAAACATTCCTATTAATGCGGCACTCATTCAAGAAAATGTGAGGTTTGTAAACTCTCTTGGGACCTCCGTCAATGGGCCAACACGCTGTGAGCCTGCTATTGCCCTGTCCCAGCAACGGACAAACAATCCAACACAGACGCGGCAATCACAATTCGAGACGCACTTCAGCGTGTCGTTCCCATTGGGTGGGGGGGTGGGGGGATCCCAAAACAGTTCAGAAACCTCATAATATGAAGAAGGATGATTTGGCTCCTGATTGATAACTGTGCAGCCCACAACATGCTTCCACATTCAGATAACGTTCACATTGAATTCCTCCCACCCAATTGCACGACAGGGCTTCAGCCCTTAGATTTGGGCATCATTCGCACCCTAAAAGTGTATTATCGCAAAGAAATGCTGAGAAAAATTCTCATCAGCATAACTTGTAGGCAGGAAAAGATTAAAATAACGCGAAAGAAGCTATTGAAGCTGCTTCCATTTCCAACATCCTATCTTTGTGAGACAGCGCTTTGTGCAGTGACAGCAACCAAAATGAAATTACGGAGTAGACTGAACATAAGCAACACACTTTGCGTGTCACTGTCTTCCATCGTCCCCAGATGGGATCGTCTGGTTGCAGGAAAACAAGCTCAGGGCTCTCACTGATTCTGCATTAGGGTAAGCTGTATAATTTCTATTACTAAATTATAACTTAATAATAATAGAAATGTAATGTAAATTGTGTATAAAACTGGCCTACAAACCTGCCCATAATCACCCCACAAACCCCTAATTCCCTGGCAAAACTTGCTTCTAGTTTAGCGGCCTCTGGTGTAAAAGAGGTTGGGGACCACTGACCTAAGTGATGTCACCATTCAGGTCGAATTCTGGGGGATCTCTCCATCTCAGGAAGAAAGATATTGGAGAAAAACTGAAGTGTTCCGAAACTTTTGACCGGCAGGCATAACGTTTGGACATGGTCTATAGCACTTCAGATGGTGTTGTAACACGGTCTGTTCCAACTCTACTTTACGACAGACAGAAGGTTTTAAAGTAATCAACAGAGGTTGGGACACCTATGCAAATTGTTGGCTTCTCCTTGCAAGGTTTCATTTACTTTAACTGCTGAAGAACATCTGTAGGGTGTGACCTGCCCGTTAGCTGCCCTGAAGAGGGTCCATTTTAAATGTTCTGAAATTTCCATTTTTTATGTTTTTGCTAATCTAAACTTTAAATTGAACACCCTGGCATGTTAAAATTTACCCTTTTCACCAGTTTAGGTCATTCATTGCATTTGAAAACTGAGGTGTTCTAAAACATTTGACCAGTAGGGTACGGCTTGGCTTACAAAAAGACCCAAAAACTAGGCCAGGACCTGCACTGACTAGGCCTCATCCCAGGAAGCCTGACACCAAACTCTCTCTCCCAAATGCTTCAGCCTACACATGCCCAAAATGGGGTTCAGACTATTATAATTTCAAAAATACTTTTAAGTCTTCAAAATGTACAAAAATGCCCTTCAAGGGAGAAGATAAAACCCTCTGAATAAAATGAAAAGGGGTATAAAAATCATTATGCAGTAAGTAAAGATCTACGCCGGTATCCAAAAGGTTAACGGTTCAAATCATGTTACTGCCAGAAGGGATACTACTCTGTTGGGCCTTTGAGCAAAGTCTTTAATCTGCAGTTGCAGGGGTGCTGTAAAATAGCTGACCCTGCCCTCTGACCCCTAGGGGTATGCGAAAACTAACAAATTCCGAATGGATGAAATTGTATAAGACAAAATAAAGAATAACAAAAGAAAATTAATAAGCACTGAATAATAGTCACTTTTATTTCACATATAGAAAAGAAAAACCTGGAAAGTAATTAACTACTGTAACAGCCAATTAGACTTAAATAATCAATAATGAGCAACAACAACATCACAGTTAAAAACAGTCAATTAAAATGGAGCATAAAGAAGAAATGGCTTTAGGTCTTCGCTGCACTTTAGGTGTCAGTGTATTTTTCAGCTACATCAAGCTAATCAACCATCAACTCATAATGTTGGAGCACTTCAGATGGTGTTATAACACGGTCTCTCCCAACTCTGCTTTATGACAGACACAGGGTTTTTAAGTAATCAACACAAGTTGGGTCACCTGTGCAAATTGTTGGCTTTTCCTTGCAAGGTTTCATTTACTTTAACTGCTGGAGAACATCTGTAGGGTGTAACCTATCTGTTAGTTGACATAAAGAAGGCCCATTTTTAATGTTCTGAAATTTCCATTTTTTATGTTTTTGCTAACCTAAACTTTAAAATTTAACCCCTTGGCATGTTACGGTTTACCCTTTTCGCCATTTAAGGTCATTCATTGCATTTGAAAAACTGAGGTGTTCTAAAATGTTTGACCTGTAGGGTAAGGCTTACAAAAAGACCCAAAAACTAGGCCAGGACCTTCACGGACTAGGCCTCATCCCAAGAAGCCTGACACCAAACTCTCTCTCTCTCTCTCTCTCTCTCTGAAACACTTTGGCCTACACAAACCCAAAATTGGGTTCAAACTATTATCCATCCATCCATTATCCAACCTGCTATATCCTAACTACAGGGTCACGGGGGGTCTGCTGGAGCCAATCCCAGCCTACACAGGGGGGCAAGGCAGGAAACAAACCCCGGGCAGGGTGCCAGCCCACCACAGGGCACACACATGGGACAATTTTGAATCACCAATGCACCTAACCTGCATGTCTTTGGACTGTGGGAGGAAACCCACGCAGACACGGGGAGAACATGCAAACTCCACGCAGGGAGGACCCGGGAAGCGAACCCGGGTCTCCTAACTGCAAGGCAGCAGCACTACCCACTGCACTACCATTAATCATTAGGAAGAGTTTATTTAACTTAAACTAAAGAAGAACAAAAAATGGCAAAAAAGGAAAATAAAAAAATAACAAAGAAAAAAGAGACTTGCCTGGAAAGAGTCCAAATCCAAATATACTGCAAATATCTGCAAAAACAGAAGCGAAAATTCAAAAACACAGAATATTTCCAAACAATACTCACAAAAAAAAAAACAAAAAAAAAAACAGCTGCACTCTGCAATTTCAATGAACCAATGAAGGAGCAGCTCCCCAGGTGCACGTATAAAAACAGAGGGTGGTCAATGTCAATTTATTTATATAGCACATTTAAAACAACATAGGAATGCTGTGGCCAAAGTGCTTTACAATAACAGAATAAAAGAAAACAAACAAATAACATAAATAACAAATAGAAATATATGAACATAAATAAAATAAATAATAAATAGATGTTACATAATCACAATGAGGAAATCAGTATTACTAAAGGTCACGGAATGCAAGTGAATAGAAATGAGTCTTTAATCTCGTTTTGAACAGTTCAATTGTAGACGACTCCTTTATGTGATGAGGTAAAGAGTTCCACAGGCGAGAAGCAGCAGCTGTAAAAGCCCTGTCTGTCCCCCTTAGTTTTACACTTGGTACGAGGGACAACAAGAGAAAACTGACCAGAAGATCTAAGCACTCTAGATGGCTGGTGTAAAACACACAATTCGGGTAAACAGAAAGGAGCAAGCCCATGTAAAGATTTAAAAACTAGCAACAAGATTTTAAAATCAATTCGAGAACTGACAGGCAGCCAGTGTAAAGAAGCTAATATTGGAGAAACAGAATCAGACTTTCTTGCCCCAAGCAGGAAGCGAGCGGCAGCATTCAGGACCAACTGTAACCTGCGTATCAGGGATTTGCTAATCCCAGAATACAGCGAGCTGCAGTAATCAAGGCGAGAAAAGATAAAAGCATGAGTAGCTTTCTGAAGATCCCTAGAAGATAGAAAAGGCTTGATCTTACCTAATAGACGAAGCTGGAAAAGCAACTCTTGACTACAGAATGAACCTGTTTCTCAAAAGAGAGGCTACTGTCAAAGATAACATCAAGATTGAGGACTTGAGGTTTGCAAAAGATAGAAAGAGCTGAGAAGTCCAAGACCAATTTGGGCTTTAGCTGATGGACCCACGATAAGCACTTCCATCCTTCAGATAACTGCTAGAGATGGCCCCGCCTCTTGGGAGTTCTACACACAAATCACAAGGAACAAATTCACATTTAAATACATAATATATAAATCTCAAATAAGAAGTAGATGTAACGTTATTAAAAGAAATTACATTGAAATGTGAAAAAATGCTTGAAAAATAATTTAAAAAAAAAAAAACAATAAAGAGGAAAACACATGGTGAACTTGTGTGTAACATGACATGAGCCATCGAGTCGAGTCCGTACAGTTTGGTTAGTCACTGCATGGTAATCGCTTATCTCAATTAGCGGATCCCAAATAGTATGTGGAGTCTTGCTGAGTGCCCTACCCCTCGTGTGTGTCCCCAGGTTTCTATGTGCAGATCTGTCAGAGATGGTGACTCCACTCCGAGTAATTCTGAGGACAGTGCAGATCTCTTGCACTGTAAACAGTTTGAATGTCAGCAGTCAGTATTAGCTGCTATTCTGGGTGGACTCTTAGGTTGATTCAGTTTGATTAGTTAACTGCTTTCTCGTATATGAAATATAGGTTAAGTATTTCAATCGTCCAAAAATTCAATGTCGAGATTTTGATGAATCTCAGCCTTTTAGACCTCCCAGACTTTCTCGTATACAAAGTGTAGGGAAAGTATTGTAAATAATCCGAAAAAATTCCATTTCGAGATTTTGATAAATCGACGTTTTAGACCACCCAGAGTCTGAAAATACTATTTTCGGAGTTATGTCTGTGGGTCTCAATCTCTGTGGGTGTGTGTATAAACATGATAACTTTAGTACGCTTTCACCTAGGCCAACCAAATTTTGCACACATAGAAATCTACGTTTTGTACCTAATACTTGTATCAACTTTTGGGCTCTTTCCGCTAACCGGAAGTGGTGCTTTACCTTTAATTCATGCAGCTGCAGAGTCGGATTTATTCAATTTGACTAATAATTGTTCAATATACAGTGGAACCTTAGACTGCGAGTAACTTGGTTTGCAAGTGTTTTGCAAGACGAGCTAAAATTAATACATTTTGACTTGATAAACGAGCGAGGTCTTGCAGTACGAGTAGTCCGTATACGCTTTGTCTGCCAAGCGTCACGTGATCACAACGGAGCTGATGGTTCATCTCTTTCTTGCTGCAGGATTGTGGGTAATCGTCTCCCATTCTTGGGCTCAGTCGGTATGCCTCACTCGTAGTCAACATCCGTAAGAGAGTATACTGTTTACTGGAGCATTGTGACCACGTGTGTGTGTGTGGTAACGTGCGAGTCCCCATGTTGCACCACAAAACACAAAGCGGAGTCTCAATACTTTAGTGACACCATCTTTATTCAGCTTGAAACAGGAACATCACGGTTATTTATTGTAGCGGGATCTGCCACTCTCCTATACAAAGACACAGCAGTCAGGCAGGGTCGTGCCCAGGTTAGTGGCCAAGTAATACTGTGCCCTGCACATTTATAACGTTCTTTGTATCACCCATCAATGGCAGGCGCTTATAGCATGACCGCGATCTTTTCGGATTCGCTTTTACGGTGAACTGCCACAGCGCTGGGAGCCTGCGGTTGCTTCGGGACGCTCTTCCGCGTGTCATCCCGTTGGGTTAAATCTCACAAGAGTTTAGAAACTCACTCACACCAGCCATGATTCTTTTCAAAGGTAAAGTGCAGGTTGATTTGTTTTATGTATTCTTACTTTATATTTTGTATTAATCATTTTTATATGAATAGTTTTGGGTTGTGGAACGAATCATCCGAGTTTCCATTATTTCTTATAGGGTAATTCACTTTGATATATGAGTGCTGTGGATTGCGAGCACGTTTCCGGAACGAATTATGCTTGCAAACCGAGGTTCCACTGTACTATTAATTTGATTTGATATTGATAGCTCTTTAATGTACATAATATAAAAATATAATCATTGTCTTGTGGCTTACTCCTCAAATATCCATCCCCATATCTAAGTATACTAGAAAGTCTATGGGAGACCACTCCCGATTTTTTGTAATTGTAATGTAGATTCAGTATAGATATCGGTATACCATCAGATTGAATTGAATTGTTTGCAAAGTGAATAAAAATAATTACATGAGAAAAAAAAAAAAATCTGATTTAAGCCAAAAATTGGAATTGAGTCACTTTTTGACTGCAGTCTGAACGTTACCTGGTGCAACAAAGAGAGTTGAACGCCGTCAGTACGGACCTCCCAACTTCATTTTCTCATTGTGACTTTAATCTACCATTGCTACAAGATTATTATTATTAGGTGCCATTGACTCAAGTTCCAGTTCGTAGCAACTTGATGAATGGAAGATCTAAAAAGAAGTCAGTTTTGTGCTACTCTGGTGAGGTCCTCCAGTGTCATCAAACATGTCCTGCCATCTGGTTCTCTTCGCCGGGTTCCTTTAATCTTCCCAAACATGATGTCCTTCTCCAGAGATCTCCCTCTATCTTCAGACGATGTGACCAAAATAAGACAGTTGTACCTTCATCATTTGGGCTTTGAGCGACATTGCCAATTTGATCTCTTCCGAAAATTGATTTGTTAGTTCTTCTGGTGGTCCACAACACGCATAGAATCCTTCTGCAGCAAATGAGTCAATCGTCTTTCTGTCTCGTTACTCCAGTGTCCAGCTTTTGCATCCATAATTGACCAATGAGATAATAAGTGTGTGGATGAGTCTGACCTTTGTTTTCAGTGTTATTTCCTTGCCTTTGATTACTTTCTCCAGAACCTTCATTGTAGAGCGACCAAGTGCTGTTCTATGGAGTATTTTGTCACTGCCAGTGGCTTCTATGTCTACGAAAGATCCTAGGAGACTGAAACTCTTCACAACTTCAATTCTGTTGTCATCACTTTCCATGTTCCTAATCTTTGTCTTGTTTTTGTTCAGTTCTAATAATCCTATGTTATGACTTTCGACTCTGACTCTTCTCAGTAGGTACAGCACTTCTTCTTTGCTGCTGCCGAGGAGCATCGTGTCATCTGCATAGCACAGGTTGTTTACATTTCGGCCGCCGACTTTGAAACCAATGCTCTCATCCCCCAAATGTGCATTTCAGAAGATGGCTTTGCCATAGGTGTTGAACAGGTAAGACGCCAAGTTGTCACCTTATCTGCTACAGGATTAGTGGGGTGGATTCCCCACTCATCCCCAAAGCCAGCACCTACACTCTATTGCCAAACGTATTGGGAGCCCCCCATATCATTGAATTCAGGTGTTCCAATCCCTTCCATGGCCACAGGTGTATAACATTGAGCCCCTAGGCATGCAGACGTCCTCTACAAACATTTATGGACAGAATGGGTCACGCTCAGGAGTTCAGTGAATTCAAGCCTGGTACCGTGATAGGATGCCACCTATACAATAAGTTCATGCGTGAAAACTCCTCGCTACTTAATATTCCACCGTCAACTGTATTAGAACAAAGTGGAAGTAATTGGGAACAACAGCAACTCAGCCACAAAGTGGTAGGCCACATCAAATCACAAAGTGGGGACAGGGCATGCCGAGGTGTGCAAAAGTTGCCAACTTTCTGCAGAGTCGATAGCTACAGACCTCCAAAAGCTCAAGAACAGTGCAGCATAGAGAAAGAGCTTCATGGAATGAATGGGGTCCCCATGGCCGAGCAGCTGCAGCCAAGCCTGACATCACCAACTGCAATGGTGTAAAGCCCACCAGACGCCCCTGGACTTGAGAGCAGTGCAGACGTGGAGTGACGAATCACGCAATGCGATGGACGAGTCTGGCCAGGAGAACGGGACTCGACTGACTGCACTGTGCCAAGTGGAAAGTTTAGGGGATCATGGTGTGGGGTTGGGCTCGGCCCCTTAGTTCCAGAGAAAGGAACTCTTAATGCTTCATCATACAAAGCCATTTTGGACAACTTTGTGGGAACAGTTTGGGGATGGCAGCATGACTGGGCAGGCACCAGTGGACAAAGCAAGGTCTAGAAAGAGATGGAGGAGCGAGTTTGGTGTGGCTGCACAGAGCCCCGACCTCAAGACCACCTTTGGGGTGAATCACGGTAGAGATTACGAGCGAGCCAGGCCTTCTCATCCAACATCAGTGCCTGACCTCACAAATGCTCTCCTGGTCACCAATTCCCCATCAACACACTCCTACACCTGTTAGAGCTGCCAAGGGTGGGCCGACTCCATATTAAAGCCTATGTGTTAAGAAGGGGATGTCATTAAAGTCCATGTGGGTGTAAAGGCCGGCGTCCCAATACTTTTGACAATAGAGTGTACATACATGGTGCAATAATTAGACAAATGGAACAAATATTTCAGCTTTTCTTTATAATAAGAAATAATTTTACCTCAGTGAATGTAAAGCGAGTATGGCTGCAGGGGCAAAGGGCATACTGCAAAATATCAGAGGTCTAAATTACCTTCTCAGACACTGAAAGATGAAATGTTTCAGAAAACCTGACACTTCCCATGAGCGTGAGGATGCCACAATAGTTTCCAGTGGTTTGCAGAGGAAAGTCCTGGAAAGAAGACAATATTGAATAAGTAGAGATGTCAGAAGTGAATGTTGTGTACAATGCCAATCAATGCGACAGATGATGTGTAAGTGTTAAGCAGGCAACACTCAGAAAGAAAAATGTTCACCCATCTTCTCAGTCCATGGTCCGGGGTCAACACGGCATGCAATTTGTCTGAAATATTGGATGGGAGGACAATATTACACTTCTGCTGTTGGTGAAACAATCATGTCTTTAGGCCAAACCTTAAAAGAAACTTGTACTCATAGAAGACTGAAACCATAGAACAAGGGTGCAACTCGAACCTGTTACCACAGAACAAATAAATTTGATTTTCGGGGTGTCTTTGAATTCAGCCCTCTCTCTGTCGGTTGATCATTTTCATTTCCATCCTTTCGTTCCTCACACATCATCATATCAGTCCATAGCAGTAGAGCGAGCCAGCAGGATTTGTTTTCCCATTGAGATCTGCAGTGTTTTCCAAGAGTGCCTTTAATTTTTTGAGCAGATAGATAGATAGAGTCGTCCCACCGCAAAAAAAAAAGAAATACGCATCAATCGGCAACAAGAACTGCAGGTTGCGAGCGTGAGTGTAGTCTATTTTTTGTTGCTCCCGACTCTACCACAGCTAATTACACTGGAACCTCGGTTTGCGAGCATAATTCGTGCTGGAAATGTGCTTGCAGTCCAAAGCACTCGTACAGTATATCAATGCGAATTTCCCCATGCGAAATAATGGAAACTCAGAGGATTCGTTCCACAACCCAAAACTAGGCTGCCGTTGCGCTGCCCTTCGATCGTTTTAAAGCCTTTACAGCCGCTGTCCTTTTTCCTACTCTTGTTTTTAAGTAAGGCGTGTCTTGCAAGAATCTCGTTCTATGTTCCCGTGGCAAGTCTCTTTCCTCTCGCGGGTCTTTTAGAATCTATTAAAACGAATCTAATCTAGACATTGCACTGTACTGGCTTGGGCAGACTCCTCCTCGTGAGTGTGCGCTCTTAATTTGACTCCTAGCTCTCTACTACATCTAGTGGATGTAAATAGAAATTGCAATGTAAGCTAACGAGAGGTAACAATGTAATTATTCTTACCAGTATTTATTATTCTTAAACTTATTTGTTTCTTTCTTTCGAGCTATTGCGCGTCTTTGCAACCCGTAACCTCCGCAGTAAAAACGGCTGATTATCGTGCCATTTCCCGTCCTTTGGAAAATCGCTGACGAACGTCTCATGGAGGGCGTCTATGATCCCCTTTCATTCGTTTCAGTTCAGACTCAGCTCGACCCATAGTTTAAGAAACATTGATCTACAGAACAACAATACAAGTAATGAGTAACCAGAAAAATACATCAATGTATTCCATAAACAAAAGCGACTGAATTTAAAGAGGAAAAAAAACACAAAATCGGGACCCAAATGTAACGAGACGCCTATACGAGCTCAGACTGCAGGGCAATGCAGTTCAAGCCTATTTTACTGAATGGAGGGTCTTCGTGACCGATAAACATTTGTTTGTACAAAATGATCTGCTTTTTCTGCTCCTTTTATTTTCATTGTCTTAAATGTGTGCCTAAATAAAGTTGCTTGGAGATAACCCTGTGCATTTAATTGGTTAAAACGAGTTTTAAAAGTGTGTTAAACAAAGCCTATTACAAATAAAACCTACGCTTTCGAGCTCAACAAAATATTCACTAAAGTTACCCCTTTTTAAACAGAAGCAGATTTCCAAAAGTTAGTCCAGCCCCAGATATGAGCGTCCCCTCCAGGATACAGAATAGAGCACAGAATAGAAGAACGTACTGAATGAAGTGTTATAAATGACTGTCCTATAATCTCAGTAAATAAATTGTGCACATTTCTTTCTATCCCGTGTTCATTTTTGCGGGCAGCAGACGGGGCCACATTACCATAGCAATGCCCCAGCAGTGGAAATGAATGACCACTTCCGTGTGAAAAGACACTAAATCAGAAGGCACAAGGATTTCACGTGACAACCATGTCTTCATAACTCGTAATACACCGGAAACATCGAATTGCGGACATCGCCCCGGCGACTGAGCGGGAAGCAGAGCAAGAGGCTGCGCGTGCACGAGACCGATGACAGGCTAAAGATGCACCAGCAAGAACACATGAATACCAACGGCGGCTTAATTCCTGCGCGAAACACAACGCGCCCATGACTTACCTAACAGTCACCGACATCTAGTGAACTCCACAAGACGGCAAATGTAGTGAGCAGCGACTGCAATGAGTAGTAAACTCACGATGGATGGATGGATTGCCGGATTGTCTGTCTGTCTGTCTGTCTGTCTGTCTGTCTGTCTGTCTGTCTGTCGTCACAGTACGTCGCCCTGTCCTGACTACCAAGTCTGGCTTTGTCTCACCTTCCGAACTTTTCCTTCTTTTTATAGCCCGAAAGAAACTGACAGAGAACACGTGGAAGCAGGAGTCCCAACTTCAGAGAAAGGACGCACAACGACGTCATCTGTAAGCGACGAGGACTCGTGACCCCGCCCACTCACCCGCAAAGGCTTAGTGTTAGGAATCTCGTCTCTTGGACTGCTTCGACAGCTGTGTGTGGCACACGTCTGCAAAAAGGAGAAAATAGAAAGACGGGAGAAAAAGAGTGTCGGTGAGCAACGGGAGACTTGGGCAGGGTGGGGTATAACGCGGGCTGGAATGCCGGGGAGACGGAAAGGTAACGTCAGCATGAGGGCGATGAGTCCGGAGAAAGTGAGATTAGGTGGGTAGAAAGTGACAATGGAGAGTCGCGGCAGTCCTTCCGTTTTAGTGGTGAGCGGTACCCCCTTTTTGCTCTCCCGTTTACGTTCACGCTGGCCCAGCTCTCCAGACTGCCGTGTAAGCAGCCCGCCCGTCCGTCCCGTCCCCTTGCATCCCATGATTGTCATTCAGCCCCAGTTTAATTCAATTCATAAAATTGCGATATTCTAGGTTTGAAGTGCCACAGGAACGTTTCCCGAGTGGCATTTACAGTACGACTAGAGTACCGCTGGAATTTCCATGTAGACATGTGGAGGGCTGTGGAAGACCGTAGCCCAGCTTTATGGCACTGGATATTACACAGAGAAACAGCCCCGGACAGAGTACCACAGCATCACAGGCCAAATTCGCAACCCTCACACTCATATTTGATTGAACTTCCAAAATAATCGCTAAATCCAACAGACATACAGAAGACTTTAATGGAGGGTGCAAGAGAAAGAGAAGCCGTGTGAGCAGTTTGTCTTGAACAAGGCCGAAGTGACACTGAGGAGGTCAGTTAATGCAGTGTGTGGAAAGCAATTCGTTTAGGTACTGCTAGCCATCCCACCATTATCACAGATACTTAGTTCAGCTTTACAGTGGACATGAGCAGCAGTGGGTTTAAGACAGGAAGCAAACCTGCAGGGTGTGCCAGTCCATCACAGGACACCCTCAGTCATCGTGGGTCAATTTTACAGCTGCCAGTAGTGGACAACAGGGGGCGCTCCAGCTCCCCAAAGGTTCGGACACAAGTGTATAAAATAAACAAGCGAATTTTATTGTGGGAAATTCTTCTCCCAAGCGTTTCCCATGCCACAGGTACAAGTCGGCACAATGTAATGCACAGAATATACAGCAGTCATGGTCTTCTTTTCTTGGTCTCTCAATCATTGCATTCTCCTTGCTCCCGACTATGGCTCCATTCGAGTGTGGCAGGAAGCCTTTTTTATCCAGTCCCCAGAAGTGCTTGGTGATATGAAGCTACGGTTCCAAAGCACTTCTAGGTGATGCATCAGTCCCATGAAGCAGGGCTCCACAGTCCCTGCTGGCACCCTCGGAACCCAACAAGGCTGAGTCGAAGAACTCCAATTCCCAGCATGCCCTGCGTGCGTGCTCTCACCCCCAGTTCTTCCATCTTGAGGGTGTGCCAGCTGGGCAAAGAGGCTGCCTGTCCCTCATACAGTGAACTGGACACACATGTGTTTGGGATGCAAGAGGGAAAAATGAAAGAGTGAAAGTAAAACTTGAGACCATGCGTGACCAGGACAGAAACAGAAATGAGCCTTCTCTAGATATTGGCAGGCAGTGTGGAATAAGGGACTTCAAAGCGTGAAGTTGTGGGTTCAAATCCCGCTACTGACGCTTTGCTCCAACTAGAAAAACAAGTAAAATGTAACTAATTGTGTCATGTACTTTTTGTGGCCAAAAGTTTTGAGAAATGACACAAATATGAATTTTCACAAAGTTTGCTGCCTTAGTTTTTATGATGGCAATATGCGTCGACTCCAGAATGTTCTGAAGATGATCAGATGAATTGCAATGAATTGCAAAGTCTCTCTTTGCCATGAAAATTAACTTCATCCCAAAAAACCCATTTCCACTGCTGTTTTGAAGAAGGCTACAGGGCACCCAAGAAAGTCCAACAAGTGCCAGGACCATCTCCTAAAGTTGATTCATGGCTCGGGATCAGGGGGCACCACCAGGGCAGAGCTTACTCAGGAATGGCAGGGCAGCAGGCAGGTGGGACGGCATCTACACGCACAGTGAGGGAGGATGGCCTGGTGGGTGTCAAGAAGGGCAGCAAAGAAGCCAAGAAAAACATCAGGGACAGACTGATATTCTGCAAAAGGTACAGGGTATTGGACTGCTGAGGAATACTGGAGAAAAGTCATTGTCTCTGATGAATCCCCTTTCTGATTGTTTGGGGCATCTGGAAAAGAAAAGGTGAGTGGTGCTACCATCAGTCCTGTGTCATGTGTGCCAATAGTAAAGCATCCTGAGACCTTTCATGTCAGCCAAGGCAGTGGTCTCACTAAGAACACAGCCCTGAATAAAGAATGGGACCCAAACCTCCTCCGAGAGTAACTTCTCCCAACCATCCAAGAACAGTTTGGTGACCAACAATGAACAATCCAGCATGATAGAGCACGGGGCCATAAGGCAAAAGTGACAACTAAGTGGCTCTGGGAGCAAAACATCGAAATTTGGAGTCCATAGCCAGGAAACTCCTCACTGAGAACTTGTGGTCAATCGTCAAGAGGCTGGTGGAACAACAAAAACCCCCTAATTCTGACAAGCTCCAAGCATTGATTATCAAGAATGGGCAGCTGCCATCAGTCAGGATTGGGCCCAGAAGTTGACTGGCAGCCTGCCAGGGTGAATTGTAGAGGTCTTGAAAAAGAAAGAAGGGCCAACATTGTAAATATGGACTCTGCTCCTGGTCACCCACTAAGATCCTCTGATTCTGTGCCCCACCCTCACCTGCACTCTATGGGTGAGAGCGGGGCATTCAGTGCCCAGACTTTGGAATGACCTCCCGAAATTAATGAGGGCTGCTGACTCCATTCACTCCTTTAAAACTCATCTGTTTAAGAAGGTATCAAACTTCACCTGACATTCTGTCTCCTCTTTCAGTCTTCCTCTCTGTCCAGATACTCAGTATAATGTGTGTCTGTGTGTTATATTACACATGATGTCATTTGTTCAGGCTTTTCTTTTAGTATTGAATTTAGTATTTTACTCTGGTTTATTGTCCTTTATTCCAGGGGTTCTCAAACTCGGTGCTGGGGGACCCCTGTGGCTGCAGGTTTTTGTTCCAACCAGCCTCTGTTTTTAAATTGGACTCCTGGGCTAATTAAGTGAAATGTTGTTTCCCAGATTCCCTGTTTTGGGAACAATATACAAATTAGAAAATTAAGTTAGGTTAAAAAAAAAAAAAAAAAGTATTAAAATGTACTAAGCAGTTACAGTGGTGTGAAAAACTATTTGCCCCCTTCCTGATTTCTTACTCTTTTGCATGTTTGTCACACAAAATGTTTCTGATCATCAAACACATGTAACCATTAGTCAAATATAACACAAGTAAACACAAAATGCAGTTTTTAAATGATGGTTTTTATTATTTAGGGAGAAAAAAAATCCAAACCTACATGGCCCTGTGTGAAAAAGTAATTGCCCCCTTGTTAAAAAATAACCTAACTGTGGTGTATCACACCTGAGTTTAATTTCCGTAGCCACCCCCAGGCCTGATTACTGCCACACCTGTTTCAATCAAGAAATCACTTAAATAGGAGCTGCCTGACACAGAGAAGTAGACCAAAAGCACCTCAAAAGCTAGACATCATGCCAAGATCTAAAGAAATTCAGGAACAAATGAGAACAGAAGTAATTGAGATCTATCAGTCTGGTAAAGGTTATAAAGCCATTTCTAAAGCTTTGGGACTCCAGCGAACCACAGTGAGAGCCATTATCCACAAATGGCAAAAACATGGAACAGTGGTGAACCTTCCCAGGAGTGGCCGGCCGACAAAAATTACCCCAAGAGCGCAGAGACGACTCATCCGAGAGGTCACAAAAGACCCCAGTACAACGTCTAAAGAACTGCAGGCCTCACTTGCCTCAATTAAGGTCAGTGTTCACGACTCCACCATAAGAAAGAGACTGGGCTAAAACGGCCTGCATGGCAGATTTCCAAGACGCAAACCACTGTTAAGCAAAAAGAACATTAGGGCTCGTCTCAATTTTGCTAAGAAACATCTCAATGATTGCCAAGACTTTTGGGAAAATACCTTGTGGACTGATGAGACAAAAGTTGAACTTTTTGGAAGGCAAATGTCCCGTTACATCTGGCGTAAAAGGAACGCAGCATTTTAGAAAAAGAACATCATACCAACAGTAAAATATGGTGGTGGTAGTGTGATGGGCTGGGGTTGTTTTGCTGCTTCAGGACCTGGAAGGCTTGCTGTGATAGATGGAACCATGAATTCTACTGTCTACTAAAAAATCCTGAAGGAGAATGTCCGGCCATCTGTTCGTCAACTCAAGCTGAAGCGATCTTGGGTGCTGCAACAGGACAATGACCCAAAACACACCAGCAAATCCACCTCTGAATGGCTGAAGAAAAACAAAATGAAGACTTTGGAGTGGCCTAGTCAAAGTCCTGACCTGAATCCAATTGAGATGCTATGGCATGACCTTAAAAAGGCGGTTCATGCTAGAAAACCCTCAAATAAAGCTGAATTACAACAATTCTACAAAGATGAGTGGGCCAAAATTCCTCCAGAGCGCTGTAAAAGACTCATTGCAAGTTATCGCAAACGCTTGATTGCAGTTATTGCTGCTAAGGGTGGCCCAACCAGTTATTAGGTTCAGGGGGCAATTACTTTTTCATACAGGGCCATGTAGGTTTGGATTTTTTTTTCTCCCTAAATAATAAAAATCATCATTTAAAAACTGCATTTTGTGTTTACTTGTGTTATATTTGACTAATGGTTACATGTGTTTGATGATCAGAAACATTTTGTGTGACAAACATGCAAAAGAATCAGAAATCAGGAAGGGGGCAAATAGTTTTTCACACCACTGTATATGTATTTTTTTCTTTTTAACAGTATTCTCATCTTGATTGTCATTCTACTTTTCTAGGTGTTCTAATTGTTTAATTAATCCGTTATTTTACTACTTTGTGGGGCTGACGCTAAAGTGGTTGCAGCCTTTCATGACTGAGTGTTGTTTGCTTGGGTTTCTGTTCTGCTTGTTTTTAATTGCCATTATTAAGATTCAATGAAGGGAGCAAACTACACAGAGAAAGGGCGAAATATATTAAAAAGAGAGTTAAGCATTTAAATCCATAGCAAAAACAGAAATATTTCTAAGTTTCTTATAAATGTAAAAATCATGCTGCTGTGCTTTTCAGATTGTAGAATAAAAGATGAATAATACCAGCTAACTAAATGAGATCAGTGCTATCAGGTGTTGTCACTTATTAGGAATCTGGTTGGAACAAAAACCTGCAGCCACAGGGGTCCCCCCAGGACCGAGTTTGAGAACCCCTGCTTTATTCTATTTAATAACTTTGTATATCCTGTATCTTATCTGTTTTAGTGTTCTATTCAGGACACATCTGTATCCAATGTTACATCTACCTGCTGTTTCTTTATGAGACTCTATGAAGCGCCTTGAACATGGGAAAGGTGCTATATAAATACAATTTATTAATAATAACATTATGTTCAAATCCCATTCCTGGTGTAAAGTACAAAAAACCCAGTCAGAACAGATTAAGGGTTGGGGAACAGTCCCCGTATACTGTGTACCACTCAAGCAGTGAAAACTAAGGTACCGGTCATTTGCATATAAAGTACACACAAGACAATGAATCATTGACAGAGGGAGGTTTTATGGAGTTGGAACCGGAAGGATTACAGCTGTAGAGGAAACGAGGGTGACATAAACGGAGTGGGATGGAGGTGACATTGTCGTCTGGAGCCGGAAATGATGATGACATCAGTGAGGGACCGGAAATGAAGTCATCACAGGAGGACTGCTAGTGGGTGCGGAAGTGCATTGGGCTTTGTTTGTCAGGGAGGTCGTCTGCGGAATGCCCGTTTATACATTTTCGGACTTCGGGTCTTTGCGTTTTCTGGTAAGGGAGAGAGAATGGCATTAATGCGCTGTCCTGTACTCCCATCCTGTGACTTTTCGCACTCTGTCGGGCATATTGGCTGCTCCCACCTAATCGTGCGTGTGAGAGACACTGGTTATAGTTTTCCTGTTCTCCTCATTTTAGACGACCTGCTGTTTTCCCACCCCATGCACAAATACATGTGTGTTTGGTAAACATGCTGGCACTAAGTTGAACTTATGGGTGTTTGTGTGCGAGTAAGTGGGCTCTGTGATGAACTGGCGTTCTGCCCAGGGCTGTTCTCTTCTTCTTCTTCAGCCCCCCATTAAGCTTGAATTGTATTCAGTTGGTTTAAGAGTGCTATGTAAGTATTAGAGGAAACAATGGCATTCTGGATGTTATAGTGGTGCTACTGGGGATTAAAACTGCAACTCTCAGCAGTCCCTGCAGTGGTCTTCTGCTGAAAGTGCAGGCGGCTGTTGGGGTCAAAGGAGGTCAGCACGACTTTTAAAAAGGGGGCCAGTGACCAAGAAAGAAAAAAAAGTATTATGTGTTTGAAGTTCCTGTCTGTCTGCCTTCCGTTGGGTTACTTGTGCCTATTCATTTTTGTCCTGGATCATTTCTTGGTTGGGGTCTCGATTGTCTGCCATCTGCCTGTGTACACGAGGACCGTCTGGGGATTTATGGCCATCCTGTGAAGAAAGGAGCGCTCCTGAACCATCCACCCGTCTTCGTCATTTCTGGATATACCGGTGGGACTGATCTTTAGATTCCCATTCAACGTGTGGATATCTGGACTATCTATCTTCATCATTACATTTCATCCGTTGCTGTTTCTGTTGACTTTATAGTGAGTGTTTATTGTTGTGGTTTGTTTTTGTGTTTATTGTACATCACCATAAAGGCTCTGGGGTGGTACTGTTGTTTTCTTATTTCATTTGTTTTCATTAGATTCTTTATTTGCTGTTTGATTACCAGTCTGCTTTGTTTTTGTCTCTGTGAGTGCGTGAGGGTCGGGCCAAGGCTGGGTGCATCCGTGGAATCTCCACCATAAAAATAAATAAATAAATCACCGTCTCTTCGACAGTGTGAATCTTAGCGGCACCGGACCACTGCAATGTGATGGTTATTGAACCTCCAGTGTGAAATGGGGACTCCATAAATTGGTGGGGTGCGACAGAAGTAACGTTACCCACTGGGAATTACACAGAGAGGGATGGAGTTTGTGCAGATTCCATGCAAAGCTCCCTAAATACGATAACATGGAATGGGATCTAAACAAATCCAAATCATATTATGTGATATCATTTTGTTCCGTACTTCTAAAATGTTTATTTTTATACTGTATTGAGGATTTATTCTGTTCTATGTATTGTACTGTATTGTATTGATCCCTGGCGCCCTGCCCGGGATTGGTTCCTGCCTTGCACCCTGTGTTGGCTGGGATTGGCTCCAGCAGACCCCCGTGACCCTGTGTTCGGATTCAACGGGTTGGAAAATGGATGGATGGATGGATGTATTGACCCCCTTCTTTTTGACACCCACTGCACGCCCAACCTACCTGGAAAGGGGTCTCTCTTTGAACTGCCTTTCCCAAGGTTTCTTCCATTTTTTTTCCCGAAAAGGGTTTTTTTGGGGAGTTTTTTCTTGTCTTCTTAGAGAGTCAAGGCTGGGGGGCTGTCAAGAGGCAGGGCCTGTTAAAGCCCATTGCGGCACTTCTTGTGTGATTTTGGGCTTTACAAAAAATAAAATGTATTGATTGTCAAGTCTGCTTGAGCCCAGTGCTGTCAGGACAGGCCTCTGCTTACCCGTGATCGTGAAGTGAAGTGGTGGGTTAACAGATTCATGGATAATAATAATAAATAATAATAATACATTTTATTTATTTGTAGGCACCTTTCTAAACACTCAAGGACACCGAACAATAGACAAAACACAGATTATAAATAAAACTAAAATACAAAAGTTAAAATAAGACAGAGCAATTGTAATGAAAGAGAAAAAGCAGTCTTAAACAAATGAGTTTTATGTTTAGATTTAAAAAGTGAAAATGATTCAATATTTATAAACTCAGACGGTAGTGCGTTCCAAAGCTACTGAATGCTGACGAACGAAGAGGACAGTCAAGTGGCTGGAGGAAGAGGATCTAAGTGTACGGGAGGGAATGGCAACATGGAGGAGGTCGGACAGATATAGAGGGGCGAGGTTGTGGAGAGCCTTAAAGTTAGTAGGAGAATTTTGAATTGAATTCGGATCTGATGGATGAATGGATGAGCTTCTTATTTCAAATGGTAGATGAGGCTTGCCTGAAGTAAAGACTCCAGGCCTCACAAAGCTTATTCCGTGAGATTAAAAAGTGGGAAGGATCAGCCATGACCCATATAATCAAACTCTTCTAACGAGCTCTTTCCTTTAAAAAAAATCCACTTTACCCAGTGGTTGTTCTCCCCATGTCTTCAGTGTTCACCCCCAAAACTGAACTTCTCTGGTTTTCCTCCCACATCCACACAGACATGCAGGTAACCTGGCTCCAGTGTGTGGGCCCCGTGTGTCATGTTACAGCAGGGTTTACTCGAGGCCTGTTTATTTTCTGTTTTTGGGTTATTATGTTATGTAATTTCTGTTAGATTTGTCTATGATTTAGTAATTACAGTTGTGTTTGAAAGTTTGTGAACCCTTTAGAATTTTCTATATTTCTGCATAAATATGACCTAAAACACCATCAGATTTTCACTCAAGTCCTAAAAGTAGATAAAGAAAAAACCAGTTAAACAAATGAGACAAAAATATTATACAGTGGAACCTCAAGATACAAGTTTAAATTCGTTCCAGCACTAAGCTTGTATAGTGAATTTCTCGTATCTAGAACAAACTTCCCCATTGAAAATAATGGAAATCCAGTTAATCCGTTCCGCACCCCCAAAAATATCAACATAAAAATCAATTTTCTTAACAAGTAATACTGATAAATAATATATATAAGTGGAACCTTGGTTTGCGAGTAACTTGGTTTACGAGTGTTTTGCAAGACGAGCTAAATTTTTTAATTAATTTTGACTTGATAAAACGTGCGATATCTTACAATACGAGTAGTATGGATACACTTTGTCTGCTGAGCGTCATGTGATCATAACTGAGCCGATGGTTCTTCTCTCTCGTGCGCGTCTCTCTCTCCTTATCTCTCTCGCTCGCGCGCGCGCCTCTCTCTCTCTCTCTCTCTCCTCTTGAGGGCAATCGTCTCCTATTCTCCGTCTGCATGTCCGCGATATTTTTGGATACGCTTATACGGCGAACTGCTACAGCGAAACAATGAAATCACAAGCGCACAAACGCGTAGATCCTCACGCTACGGGAGAACAAGGAACACTGAGTGAGCTGACGGGCTGGCAGCGTCATCTTGGGTGAATCCCCGAGTCGAGGCGAATCGGGAAACGCGTCACGCATACCCACAGCCACAGCCTGGCTCGTGGCTCGTTACGCGAGCCAATGCTCGTATTTAGATCCGAATTTTTCGCTCATACTTTCCTCGTATCTTGAATTTCTTGTATACAGAGGTGTTCGTATCTAGAGGTTCCACTGTACTTGGTCATTTATTTATTAAGGAAAATGATCGAATATTACATATTTGTGAGTGGCAAAAGTATGTGAACCTTTGCTTTCAGTATCTGGTGTGACCCCCCAATAACTGCAACTAAACGTTTCCGGTAACTTCTGATCATTCCTGCACACCGGCTTGGAGGAATTTTAGCCCATTCCTCCGTACAGAACAGCTTCAACTCTGGGATGTTGGTGGGTTTCCTCACATGAACTGCACACTTCAGGTCCTTCCACAACATTTCGATTGGATTAAGGTCAGGACTTTGACTTGGCCATTCCAAAACATTCACTTTATTCTTCTTTAGCCATTCTTTGGTAGAACGACTTGTGTGCTTAGGGTCGTTGTCTTGCTGCATGACCCATCTTCTCTTGAGATTCAGTTCATGGACAGATGTCCTGACATTTTCCTTTAGAATTCTCTGATATAATTCAGAATTAATTGTTCCATCAATGAAGGCAAGCCGTCCTGGCCCAGATGCAGCAAAACAGGCCCAAACCGTGATACTACCACCACCATGTTTCACAGATGGGATAAGGTTCTTATGCTGGAATGCAGTGTTTTCCTTTCTCCAAAGATAACGCTTTTCATTTAAGCCAACAAGTTCTATTTTGGTCTCATCCGTCCACAAAACATTCTTCCAATAGCCTTCTGGTTTGTCCATGTGATCTTTAGCAAACTGCAGACGAGCAGCAATGTTTTTTTTGGAGAGCAGTGGCTTTCTCCTTGCAACCCTGCCATGCACACCATTGTTGTTCAGTGTTCTCCTGATGGTGGACTCATGAACATGAACATTAGCCAATGTGAGAGAGGACTTCAGTTACCTTAGAAGTTACCCTGGGGTCCTTTGTGACCTCGCCGACTATTACACGTGTGCCTTGCTCTTGGAGTGATCTTTGTTGGTCGACCACTCCTGGGGAGGGTAACAATGGTCTGGAATTTCCTCCATTTGTACACAATCTGTCTGACTGTGGATTGGTGGAGTCCAAACTCTTTAGAGATGGTTTTGTAACCTTTTCCAGCCTGATGAGCATCAACAACTCTTTATCTGAGGTCCTCAGAAATCTCCTTTGTTTGTGCCATGATACACTTCCACAAACGTGTGTTGTGAAGAGCAGACTTTGATAGATCCTGTTCTTTAAATAACACAGTGCCCACTCACACCTGATTGGCATCCCATTGATTGAAAACACCTGACACCTCACCTTCAAACTAACTGATCATCCGTGAGGTTCACATACTTTTGCCACTCACAAATATGTAATATTCGATCATTTTCCTTAATAAATAAATGACCAAGTATAATATTTTTGTCTCATTTCTTTAACTGGTTTCTTTTTATCTACTTTTCGGACTTGAGTGAAAATCTGACGATGTTTTAGGTCATATTTATTCAGAAATATAGAAAATTCTAAAGGGTTCACAAACTTTCAAGCACAACTGTATGCTCTACAAATGGCAAGAATAGGAGCTTTACTGAACAGGCAGCATGGGCTCAGAAGAGGGAGGTCGTGTTTTACTAACATGCTGGAATTCTATGAGGAAATAACAAAAGGATACAATCAAAGTGGAGCTTTAGAGATTATTTATGTGGAATTTCAGAAAGCATTTGATGAGGTGCTACATGAGAGGGTGGGCATCAAACTAAAAGAAGTGGGAGTTCAGGGTGTGGTGGGTGCAGAATTGGCTCAGACACAGGAAGCAGAGGGTGATGAGGGTGTGAGGAACCAAATGAGAATTGGCTGATGATAAGAGTGGTGACCAGCAGGAGGCAGTGCTGAGGCTGCTGCTATTTTTAATATTTATAAATGATTTAGAATATAAGTAACAAGCTGGTTAAGTTTGCAGATGATACCAAGACAGGTGGATTAGCAGATAATTTGGAATCTGTTATATCATTACAGAAGGACTTGGATAGCAGGCAGGCTTGAGCAGATTTGTGACAGATGAAATTTAATGTCAGTAAACGTAAAGAATTACACATAGGAAGGAAAAATGTTTGAATACACAATGGAGGGTCTGAAAATCGAGAGTCCACCTTATGAGAAGGATTTAGGAGTCATAGTGGACTCTAGGCTATCAACTGCCAGACAATGTTCAGAAGCCATTAAGAAGGCTAACAGAATGTCAGGTTATATAGCGCCTTGATGTGTGCAGTACAAGTCACAGGAGGTTCTGCTCAAGCTTTATAACACACTGGTGAGGCCTCATCTGGAATCCTGGGTGCAGTTTTGGTCTCCAAAAAGGACATAACCGCACTAGAGAAGGTCCAGAGAAGAGCGACTAGGCTGATTCAGGGCTACAGGGGATGAGTTATGAGGAAAAGATTAAAAGAGCTGAGCCTTTACAGTTTAAGCAAACAGAGATTAAGCGGTGACATGACTACTTCTTCTTCTTCTTTCGGCTGCTCCTGATAGGAGTTGCCACAGCAGATCATCTTCTTCCATATCTTTCTGTCCTCTGAATCTTGCTCTGTCACACTCATTACCTCATGTCCTCTCTCACCACATCCATAAACCTTCTCTTTGGCCTTCCTCTTTTCTTCTTGCCTGGCAACTCAATCCTTAGCACCCTTCTCTCATTATACAGGACTCCCGGTGGGGGTGACCGGCACAGTTTCTTCCACAGCGTCTGTGATAGGAGAGCTCCCTCTTAGAAGAGAAAAAAATGGTATATGATTTAAAATTCCTCCTGTCTGTTTTCTCTTAGAGGATTTGGGTCACCTAGGGGGGTGACAGTCATTACTACCCCACTATCAACTGGCAGACAGAGTTTAGAGGCCATTAAGAATGCTAACAGAATGTCAGGTTACATAGCGCCTTGATGTGTGGAGTACAAGTCACAGGAGGTTCTGCTCAAGCTTTATAACACACTGGTGAGGCCTCATCTGGAGTCCTGGGTGCAGTTTTGGTCAACAAAAAGGACAGAGCAGCACTAGAAAAGATCCAGAGAAGAGCGACGAGGCTGATTCAGGGCTACACGGGATGAGTTATGAGGAAAGATTAAAAGAGCTGAGCCTTTACAGTTTAAGGAAAAGAAGATTAAGAGGAGACCTGACTGAAGTGTTTAAAATGATGAAGGGAATTAGTCCAGTGGATCGAGACGGTGACTTGAAAATGAGTTCATCAAGAACACGGGGACACAGCTGGAAACTTGTTAAGGGGAAATTTTACACAAACATCAGGAAGTTTTTCTTTTCACAGAGATCCACACACACTTGAAATAAGCGACCACATAGTGGGATAGACAGTTAGACTTCAAGGACTTTCAAAATTCGACCTCCATAGCAGTCATGTGTTGTGTTCACATCATACGCCCGCTCACACTGATGTAGCTTCTCTCATCTCTTTAGAGTTTGTGTGCCCTGAATGTGAAGCTTCAGCTTTCTGCACTTGTTTTATTGATGTGAAGGTGGCTTGCATTTTGAGATCACAATGTACTCCTGGAGTGCTGACGATAATAAGTTCTGTAACGTATGCTCCTGGCATCATCTTCTAAGTACAGTAACCTCATTTTGTTATTTTGAAATGAATTTATGGTATGACAATAAGGAAAATTCTATTTGTTTTTTTTCTCCAACTAAACAGGTCGGCATTGCAGTCCTAGCCTGGAAAGCTTATAACTTTGTTTCCTGTTAACATAAGGGTGCGTGGAGGCAATTTCAGCGAAACCTTATGGGTAAGAGATGTCAGGGGTGACCAGCCACATGTCCGAGGAGCAGAAGCAGAGCCAAGCTGACCAGAAAATAATGATGGGGTTTGGCTGGAAGAGTCATCTGGGTTGTGGGGGGTTTACAGTCATCTCCATGTCAGAAGGATATGAAGGAAGTGGAGAGGCAAGCTGAAGCACACACTCAACAGTAGGGAGTTAAAGAGACGAAAAAAGAGGAGTGACAAGCGGAGTGCTTTAGGCAGTACAGTAGTAGTTGTGTAAGAGTCGCCTTTTACCTACAGGCGAGTATCAACATCAGTTTAGTCAGGACACTGAGGCTGAAGGTTGGTTTGTTAATAGTTCTGAATGGCTGAAAAGTGTGACACAGTACCTCTTTGTGCTGAATGTTTTATCTTCGGTATGTCTTTATGTTGTTTTAATTGTAATTAAGGTTTGACATATCAATACATTACAAAGTGAGTCTCTTTAAAATGGAGGTCTCGGTTTAGGTCACCCTAGCCTTTGGATATTTTACCATTACATTTGGACCAGCCTTAATTCTACCTGTTTTGCCGATAAAACGTAGTTCAAAATAAGAATGCATTTTAAACCTTTTTTTTTTTTTTCTTTTCCCATTCTTGTTTTTTTCTCAATCAGCTGGGGCCTCATGTACAAACAAAAATGTTGCATCCGCTCGTTTCCACGGTCACATTGCGATATATAAAAATTAAGCTTGGCATAAAGCTACTCACATTCTCACACCAGCTCAATCAATAGCGTACGCAAGTTCTCAGCTTGGTTTTCCAAACTGGCGGCACCCAGCGTCAAAGCAGTGCTACTGTTCCTGTGTAGTTTCCCTTTCTTTTTTAGATCCACATCCCTGACACGGGTTTATCAAATATACTGAAATTAACTGCATATTGTTTATTAGTTTAAGGCATCTGATTGTAATTGACCTGAAACAATATAATGGTCCACGGGATGGCCAAACTATTGCAAATACCATAGCTGCTTTAGCGTTGTTACTCTCAGTGCACCACACCGAGTATTTTAACCCACTGTATCTGAGTGTGGAATCACAGCTCTACAGCAACCGATCGAAAAGCTCTACCTCAGATTGTGTTGAAAGCGCAGAAGATAATCGGGATACAGCTTCTGGCACATGCTGCCTCAGATATGCGCACAGTCTATTTCAATTTCTCCCATATGGCAAATACTTCAGAGCCTTTCCTGTAGAGACCTTGCGGTTCAGAAACAGTTTCGTCCCAAGTGCTATTGAATCTCATTGTACCATACAATAACAGTAAAGGAATCCGATTCAATTCAATAGAAGGGAGCGCGTATTTACAGATGATGATGACTGGCTTCTAAGTCGATTTAGATCTCCAGGCCCTATGTTCTTGGAGCTCTTTTTCATATTTAAGATGAAATGCATTAAAGTATGTATATTACATTATACTGATACATTTTTCACTTCATTTAAATAATGTATACTGTTAATAATGAAACATGTGGAGGGACGGTGGCACAGCGGTAGCGATTAGCTGGCACCCTGTCCTGAGATTGTTGCTGCCTCACGCTGTATTCTTGTTGGGACTGAGGCACTCCTGAATGGACAGGTGGATGGAATCATTAAACATGTACTATATGCAGAGATTTCAATGTCCCTTAAAGTTTGGAAGAATCGGCGTTCTAAGCTAACAGATGGTTTGACATTTATTACAGAGTTAATTGCGTGGTGGTTGGTTACGTGGAGAAAGAAAAGGAAGAACAGGAATTGGGGGGTTAGTATGTTTGAAAGAGACAGTACTGCTGCAATAAATCATTTCATTGAGGGTCACGCATGGCACAGCAAGCATCTTGTGGGAGGCAGGAACAATCTCTGGACGGGGAACCAGCTCGTCGCTACCACTGCTCCCCCTATGCATGCTTTAATTCCTATCATCATGAAAATGATATCAAGTATACATCTCAGTATTTTAATTATTCATGAATGTAATGGATTCTCTGTCCTGTCGGAGGAAGAGAAAGCCGGTTTAAGAAGCACGTAGTGATTCACACACATTGAGCACACAGAAGAACACATACAATACAAAGTATTTAATGTGCTACTATAGTTACGATGGAATTTGAGAAGCTAGTAAATTAAACAATGATTTCAAGATTAAGATTACAACGTTCTACTTTAATGACAAAATAAACCACGAGATCAAAGTGGACATTTTAACATTTTTTTTGTTTTTTCACCCCCGTGTCCCTTTTTTTTTTTTCTTTTCTCTGTACCCTAATACGCTTCCATATGGCACTCAGACGGTGGGCTACAACTCGCCTTTTCACTGCGACTTTGATATCTGACCACTTCTTTTTTTTTATTTCAGGCGCTGTGCGACTTTCTGAACTTGAACTTTCGAGTTTCTCTGCCACTCTATGTCACTCAACCAATTTCTTTTTATTGTTTATACCGCTGCTTGAGCCAACAAATAGTACATTTTCCTTGCCTCCACTTCGCATTCACCAAAATTCTTTTTTTGCCCAGGGGATTTTGCCATTGTCTGAACATAAAGTGATATTTATATTTATTTCCATATTAAAATATGCAAAATTTGAATAATCAGGGTGGAACGGCAGGTGCATGCACGTACATTACTTTTCACGCTGGCTGGGATTTATGCAGCTGAGGTGCGTGGAAGTCGGCTAATGCATGGTTTTGTGCATCTGAATTTTTTTGTGCATACACACATTTCTACTTTTTTCGGCATGTCGTGTTTTAATGTCAATTCTACACACAGCATTTTACATGAGGCTCCTGGTCTTGGCTTTTGCATCAGGTAGGTTTTCACTTCAGATCTGTTGTGAGCATTTTAGATTTAAATGGAGTGTTCTCAATATTTCATATCTGTTTTAAACACCTTAGGTGGTAGTTTTCTGTGTTAACCTTGACTTTGATGACATATTATCAAGTTATTCTATCATTTTTTCTGTTTACAGATAGAAAGGAGCCTCCTTCCCAGTTCTTATGGTTTTTAATGGCCTCCATGTCAGGGCTGTCCATGTGAGAAGAGAAGGCACTTGGGGAAGAGAAGAGTTTTACACAGAGTACGGCCACAGGCAAACAAGTTGGCATGGATGAAAGACTGGAACACATTAAGCAAGAGGACTGTGAGTGGAATGCACCAGAGAATTTGTGTTTGAAGCTGGAAGATTGTGAGGGAGGAATTTCAGGTTTTAAAGAGGAGTTGTCTGAGGGGGAACTGGTTCAGGTTAAAGTCGAGGATTCGGAGCACTTCTCAGTTAGCTCTGAAGTGGACAACCATGAAACTGGGCACATCTTCAAGCAAGATTTTTTTGAAGAATCGCACTCCAGTTTACCACCATGGTTCGGTAACTCAGGACAACTACCCATCAAGCCCGATTCTATAGAGATGAAATCTGAGTTATTTGAGCTTGAGGAAAAATTCAGTAAAGGAAATGTGAAAAAAGTAGAAGAGCAACAGCCATCTGGGAGTGCTGGAATAAGTAAGTAATGTGATTAAATATAGAAGTGCAACTGAAAACACTTACAAATTGTAATGGTGGTTGTGTTGCTACTCTTAGTGGACAGAATTGAGAGTGAGAGATACATTTGATTAAATCTGAACAGAGACCTGACACTCATTTAGATACCTTTCCATAAAGCTGTGATTTTAGCAGTACAATATCGCAGGCCAATTAATATTTAATGAAATAACAGAATAACATATATTGTTAATTAATTTATACTTTCTAAATTATACTGTAGGTAAGGGAAAAGTGTAAACAAAAAAAAATAAAAAAAAAATGCTACCTCTATAATAAAATCTGCTGGAGTGATTTTACTCATTTCCATAGGCTTCTAGAATGTTCCTGTGCCAAGTTTAATTTGGATTGGCTGGTTCAATTTTAGGCTATCATATCCACAGAGCCATATCCTGACACACAGACAGATGTTTACTTTGAAAATGAATTGCTAAAACTTGTAAATCACATTCCTTTCAGTGAGATATATGACACAGTATCTGCCAAATAATACAAAGACTATGCGACACGTGTGTGTCGCACTTATTGAGGCTCGTCAGGTGTGCACACTTTTGCATCCCCTTACAGAGATTGAACCTCGGATGCCAGCTCCTGAGGTGAAGCCTATGACACTGCGCCACGGTGGCTGGTTCGCTTATTTGGCAGGGTGAAGATCGGAGTAAGACATTCTCTGTATTACTTGACAGATTCTTTATCACATATCAATAAACTGCTTCTCACAACTGAGAGGACGTGGCGGATGTTTGCTGACTGGCCAACCAACCACAAGTGTTGCCTGGTAGGTAACCACCTAATAATCAGATTGCGATTCAGACATAAAAAGAATATATATATATATATATATATATATATATATACAGTGGGTATGGAAAGTATTCAGACCCCTTCAATTTTTCACTGTTTGTTATATTGCAGCCATTTGCTAAAATCATTTAAATTATTTTTTTCCCTCATTAATGTACACACAGCACCCCATATTGACAGACAAAAAAAAGAATTTTTGAAATTGTTGCAGATTTATTAAAAAAGAAAAACTGAAATATCACATGGTCCTACGTATTCAGACCTTTTGCTCAGTATTTAGTAGAAGCGCCCTTTTGAGCTAATACAGCCATGAGTCTTCTTGGGAAAGATGCAACAAGTTTTTCACACCTGGATTTGGGGATCCTCTGCCATTCCTCCT
>JANRMT010062807.1:2732330-2745639 GCA_026402145.1 Polypterus bichir lapradei
AGCATCTCTGGAGAGACCTAAAAATGGCTGTCCACCAACGTTTACCATCCAACCTGACAGAACTGGAGAGGATCTGCAAGGAGGAACGGCAGAGGATCCCCAAATCCAAGTGTGAAAAACTTGTTGCATCTTTCGCAAGAAGACTCATGGCTGTATTAGCTCAAAAGGGAGCTTCTACTAAATACTGAGCAAAGGGTCTGAATACTTAGGACCATGTGATATTTCAGTTTTTCTTTTTTAATAAATCTGCAACGATTTCAAAAATTCTTTTTTTTGTCTGTCAATATGGGGTGCTGTGTGTACATTAATGAGGGAAAAAATTAATTTAAATGATTTTAGCAAATGGCTGCAATATAACAAAGAGTGAAAAATTGAAGGGGGTCTGAATACTTTCCATACCCACTGTATATATTTATATATTATGGCCTGGGCGGCACAGTGGCGCAGTGGGTAGTGCTGCTGCCTCACAGTTAGGAGACCCGGGTTTGCTTCCTGGGTCCTCCCTGCGTGGAGTTTGCATGTTCTCCCCGTGTCTGCGTGGGTTTCCTCCAGGTGCTCCGGTTTCCTCCCATAGTCCAAAGACATGCAGGTTAGGTGCATTGGTGGTCCCATATTGTCCCTAGTGTGTGCTTGGTGTGTGTGTGTGTGCTCTGCGGTGGGCTGGCGCCCTGCCCAGGATTTGTTTCCTGCCTTGCGCCCTGTGTTGGCTGGGATTGGCTCCAGCAGACACCCGTGTCCCTGTAGTTAGGGTATAGTGGGTTGGATAAGGGATGGACGGATGGATGTTTTGTTTTGCCTTTTGCAAACATCACCCCAGTTTCTCTCAAAAATATTAGTTATCTGTTTCCTGCTGAGCCAGGACTCTTAATAGTGAACACATTTCTTTTTTGTTTGACTATGGATGAAGTGTTATTACTTATTCACAATTAAATAAGATTCTAAACTTTTTTGTGCTGTCCCATAATGCACCATGATTCCCATCAGCTTTACACCTGAAGTCACACATACTCAGTCTGCAGATATCTCACTCTCCTCCATGTCTTTTTCAGCACCCGTCGATATTCCCAACAATTGATTGTCAGGGCTGCTTAAATATTACAAATGCACACACAACTGTGGATTGCCATCTTGAGTTCACAGTAAACGCTTTGCATTCACAGAGCCAATTGAGCCTTAAATTGAAAACGAGGCTTATTCAGGTAGGACTTAGTCTCAATTTTATAAGTGCTGTTCTTGGAATAACTGAGTTTGGAGCTTAGGTGTTAGATTTAAACACCAACCAGTGTGACACCTCTGTCATGTTACAGTTTTACAAATTTTCAAACATTTAGTTAAACTATTTTTATCATTGCAGATTTCCAGGAGAATGCCAGATTCTCATCATCTTCATTTGCTCAGCCCTCTCTTCAGTACAGACTGCAACAGAAACAAGACAAGGAGAAGATGAATAAATCAACAAGAGGATCAGAGAATTTGTCAGCAGCCCATTTCCAGTGCAGTTCTCTTCCTCCAAGAGAATCCATCAATGCTGAGCAACAACAGGGGCATAACGCAGATCAGGTGGCATTGTGTGCTGGCAAAGAGTGCAGAGACACTTTTCAAAACAAGCCTGACTGTATTGATCTGAAGTCATTCACACAAAGCCATATGCCTGTTCTGAATGTGGCAAACGATTCCTATATAACAGCAGGCTTCAGGCACACATAAGAATTCATACTGGAGAGAAACCTCATTGTTGCTCTAAATGTGGAAAACGATTTTCTGACACTTGTAGTCTTCAAAGACATAAAAGAATCCACACTGGAGAAAAGCCCTATGGCTGTGATGAATGTGGAAAACGTTTCACTGACAGTAGCCGTCTTCAGAGCCACAAAAGAATTCATACTGGAGAGAAGCCATATAGCTGTTCTGAATGTGGAAAAAGGTTCACCCCCAGAAGCCATCTTCGGCAAAATATACAAATTCACACTGGAGAAAAGCTATATTGCTGCTCTGAATGTGGCAGAGGATTCTCCCATAGACGCAGTCTTCACAAACACATAAGAAGTCACGCTGTTCTGTAGTTCTGAATGTGGCAGACAGTTTCCCCCATAACAGCAGCATTCACAATTTCTACGCTGAAGACAACCCTTATTGTGGCTGTAAGGTTGGTAAAGGATTCTCACATTTAAGCGATTCCCATGGTATGACTATTTACTGTTTCTTTCAGGATGTTGTGGTGCCATATAGTTTTCATTTTGACTTATCTCCTTTAGGTGTTGTCTTCTTTACATGATGTTTGCACTGAGATTTGATGGCCTTTCTCACCTAGGAGGAACAGCTAATTAGTTATGTGGGCTTTGGTAAGTCTAAATTGAAGAGAAGTTCAGTCATGAACAGGACCGACAATTAGCACCAGAGAGCTCTGTCTGTTATGACATGATCATATATTATGGGATTACCAGTACTTGCCAGTTTTGCGTGTATATGACCTATGATTATGTTGCTGCTGGAGTACAACAGCTGAACCTCACATTATCTGGGATTGACCTCAACTGCAGATACGGGTCAGATTGAGCCATTTCTTCTCTTGCTGACAACTATGTCTTCCCTAACTGGTTTCATCATTCCATGATTCAGTTGGTCTGCTGTTTTAGTTTCTATCTGGGCTGCATTTGTGGACTGTATTTTCTGTTTAGTGTGTGGCAGTACTAACACGAGGACTACAATTCCCATCAGGCAGCAGAAGTGTGCTAGAGCCGGGTGGAGGTGTATGGGTTCTGTGTGTTGTGTATGTTGTGATTTGTTATCAGCCTTTGGGTTGGAGCATTAGCATGTTGGTATATGTCATGATGGACATGCGACAGACATTGTGACAGTGAAGTGTGGGAGTTGCTCTGAGGTTCATATGGCGGTGGAGGGGAATCAAGAATTGGTCTGAATGACAAAATATTAGGTAAGGGAGAGGTAAAGGGTTTAGTAAAACAGAATGTTTATTACACCTGGGACATAGAAAGAAAAGGGAAGGCATCCGCATGGGACTGAGAAGAAGGTGACATGACATGACAAACTTGTTTAGACTTTGGTGAGTCAAAAGGCCAAGCAGAGCTGCCATGTCCCCAAAACAAAAACTTATTTACTCAGTTCCCTCAAAAAACACAGCATCCTTGGTCCATAAAAAACAAGACAAGTGAAAAGCAAGCTGGCCAAATTAAAAACAAAAGCAGTGGCCTGTAAAGTAACAGTGATCATATTGATCATTGATCTAAACCTGAACAACGTCTGTAAAGATAAACATCCTTCAGCCCTTATTTTGAATATACGGGGTGGATCCCCAAATCATTTTCTTTTGTCTTTGTGCTTCATTTTACACTCTGTGGGTGTTGTGGGGGGAAATCCTGGCATCCCCACTAAAAGAAATAAATCAGTGTGGGAATGGGCTGACATGTGAACCTCAAATGCTAAAAGTGTAAGACGTAAAACAAAGTTAGCTGCATGGGGTAGAGGGATAACCCATTCATTTTAGACACTTCTTACATGGCATTATTAATGAATCGTTTCTCACATACAGCCATCTAGAGTTCTTAGCAGGAATTACATTGCAAAACCTTTCCGAGAAAAAAAAGTGAAATCCTTGAATATTGAACACTAAGTGAGAGGGCAAAAAGCCACTCTTAAAAAAATTTAATTAACACAGGACATGCAATAAGCCCTGCAGTGGAGCATTTAACATTTGTGGATGTTAGGAGGTCGGTGTTGCCCCTTAAACCCAACAGACAGACACTCCTGACACAAGTTAAAAGCACCAAGAAGTTTTCTATTAATTATTTCTTCTTTCCTGTGCTCCAAAGCACCTCCACCACAACAAACACACAGTCAATAAACACAATAATTCATCACTCTTCTTCTCCTTCACACCTCCCAGCAAGCTCCGTCACACTCCTTCCGACTCCGGCCCGCTTGCTGGGTCTCCACCATTCCTTTATATAGTCCTTGACCCAGAAGTGCTTCTGTCCTTCCATCCACGTGACTCTTCAGCACTTCCGGGTCAGATGGAGAACTGTATTTTTCTTCAGCCTGGAAGTACATCTGTGCTTCTGTCCCCGTGACTTTGGAGTATCCATCCATCCATTATCCACCATGTATCCGAGGTCAGGTCATGGGGGCAGCAGCCTAAGCAGGGAAGCCCAGACCCTCTCCCCAGCCACCTCCTCTAGCTCCTCTGGGAGGACCCGGAGGTGTTCCCAGGCCAGCCGGGAGATATAATCACTCCACCATGTCCTGGGTCTGCCCCATGGCCTTCTCCCAGTGGGGCATGCCTGGAACACCCCCCCGGGGAGGCGTCCAGGGGGCATCCTAACCAGATGCCCAAACCATCTCAATGCGGAGGAGCAGCGACTTTACTCCGAGTCTCTCCCGGATAACTAAACTCCTCACCCTATCTCTAAGGGAAAGTCCAGCCACCCTGAGGAGAAAACTCGTTTTGGCCGCTTGTATCTGCAATCTTACTCTTTTGGTCACTACCCAAAGCTCGTGGCCATAGGTGAGGGTAGGAATGTAGATCGACTGGTAAATCGACAGCTTCGCCTTTTGGCTCAGCTCTCTCTTCACCACAACGGAACGTTGCAGAGCCCGCATTACTGCAGATGCCGCACCGATCCATCTGTCAACCTCCCGCTCCATTCTTCCCTCACTCGTGAACAAGACCCCGAGATACTTGAACTTCTCCACTTGAGGCAGTAATGTGTTCCCAACCCGGAGATAGCATTCCACCCTTTTCCGGCTGAGAACCATGGCCTCAGATTTATAGGTGCTGACTCTCATCCCCGCCGCTTCACACTCGGCTGTGAACCGCTTCAGTGAGGGCTGGAAGTCACTGTCCGATGAAGCCAACAGAACCACGTCATCCGCAAATAGCAGAGACGAGATTCTGATGTCACCGAACAAGACCCCCACCCCTCCTTGGCTGCGCCTAGAAATTCTGTCCATATAACTTATGAACAGAATCGGTGACAAAGGGCCACCCTGGCGGTGTCCAACCTCAACAGGAAACAAGTTTGATTTATTACCGGCAATGCGGACCAAGCTCCTGCTCCTCCTGTACAGGGACTAAATGGCTCGTAACAACGAACCTTGTACGCCATACTCTTGGAGCACACCCCACAGGATGCTTTGAGGGACATATTCAAATGTCTTTTCCAAATCCACAAAACACATATGGACTGATTGGGCAAACTCCCATGCCCCCTCCAGGATCCTGGCCAGGATGTAGAGCTGGTCCAGTGTTCCACGGCCAGGATGGAACCCGTATTGTTCCTTTTGAATCCTTTGGAGTACTATATATATATATATATATATATATATAGTGGAGTATGGCCAGCCAGTCACCCCGGCCAATACCCCCAGGCCGCCAGGTGGAGCCCTCCCTGCAGCATGGAGGTGCCCCGAATGCCAGCAGGGAATTATGGACAATGGAGTTTTCATCTACAGTCCTGCTGGATACCACAGGGGCCACTAGAAGGCGCTGCAGGAAGGAGCAACGAGTATTTTGAATACAACCCGGAAGTACATCCTAGTCACATGGACAAAGGGAATGGCGTGCTTCCGGGTTGAAGAAGAGGAGTTTTTCATCTGACCCGGAAGTGCTAGTGTGGACGAAAACTCAGACCAGACAGCAGGTGCGGTTATAAAGCAGCTTTATTTTTCAGAGTCACGGTGAGAAGAGTTTCAGAAAAGCAGACAATCAAATATACATGACAGCGTCAGGGCTCTCATGAACCCCGTCTGTTGGGTGGGGTCCAGTTTTATACCCCTAGAATGCGTGATTTAATATCATTATGAAATGCAACAGTCAACACTTTATTATACACAATCCTTGAGCCCCTTTAACGTCCCTTGTAAAACCTGATTTCTTGGCTCCTTTTGTTATGGCGTTCAGATGTAAGCTAAGGGAAAACGTGATAAGGCAGACTCATGTGTGGAATGCTCAGACCTTGAGTCCTTTGCACAAATATTTTTCTGTTTGCTAAAACAAAGTATGCTATTACATGGTTTTGTAAAGCTTACTTCTCAGACATGAATTAGTACAAGGGAACGAAGAGAACATTCGTCTTCCACACTAGGAAATCACATGGACTGCAGGTTCAGAAGCACTTCCAGGTCACAGACTATAAAAGGACTGTGGGAGATCCCAGACGTTGAGCTGAGCTGGGTGGCAGGGTGGCAACACGTCTGGGAGAGTGGAGGATTATTGATTATTGATTGTGTATTGGTTAATGAATATTGTGGAGTGGAGGGTGCTTTCTGCACTGTATAGTCTGGAAATAAATTACATTTGGACTTTTATCTGGTGTCTAACATATTGCCTGAGGGTTATATATACGTATAATAAGGGCATATAATAATAAGTAGACTGACTACCTTAGGCTCCCAGGCCAGGAAACCATATGTTTTATTTATTGAATGAAAAAAGGAAGCTGCCTTCAGTTTCTGGGCTGATAAAGAAAGGCGCTGAAAATGGCAAAGCTCACACGTGATGCTGGGAATGAATGATCTGTCTATAGCACAAATGTCAGTGTTTTTGCTGACCATGCCTACTTATAATTTAGTACGGTTCATTTTGCCCTGTGGAAGCACACAATGATGATAAGAAACTTTATATGATGTAAGTCATCTAATTTTCTGATTTTTACTTTTGTATAAAAAAGACCTCAATAAAGTATCTTTTTATATCTTACTACGGTATGCTGTGTGCGTTGCAGAAGTTGGATTTGTACCACCAGTTTGGTGAGCCCCTGGCATGTAATGTCGGTGTATTGACAAGACCATAAAAAACATATATGTTGCTTACTGGGCTTATGCCAAGTCTCTACCCTTCTGAGCTTATGCCTAAAAGCTGAGATATAATTTGGTGCTTGCTACATCAAAGAAGTTTGAACTAAGTAGTCAGGGTTGGAGTAACAGCAAGGCTTCAATAAATAGAAGAAAATAAAGTTAAAAGTGCTTCCTTCTAGGGCATGCTTGCTTTGACATTGAAGCTTCTTGACGTGTCTGCGGCTGACAAGTCATGATAAGAGTGAAACAGGGAGCTTGTGGTTGACTGGACTGTGCAGGATAAGCCCAAGATATTGTGGGCGTACAGAAGTTTAAGAGGAGAGTATACTTGAGTGCCTTAAGGCCATGAACTTTTAAAGATAATAAAACTGACAAACGGCCATCCGGCCAAGTGGACCAGGTTGATAGTGACCTTCTAAGGTACACCATATTGCCAAAAGTATTGCGACGCCTGTCTTTACACACTCATGAACTTTAATGACATCCACTTCTTAACACATAGGCTTTAATATGGAGTCGGCCCACCCTTTGCAGCTCTAACAGCTTCAACTCTTCTGGGAAAGCTTTCCACAAGGTGTAGGTGTGTGTTGATGGGAATTGGTGACCTGGAGAGCATTAGCGAGGTCAGGCACTGATGTTGGATGAGGAGGCCTGGCTGACTTGCCGTCTCCCAAAGGTGTTCTATCAGGCCACACCAAACTCGCTCCTCCATGTCTTTATAGAACTTGCTTTGTCACTGGTGTGTGCCCAGTCATGTTGCCATCCCCAGTCTGTTCCCACAAAGTTATCCAAAATGGCTTTGCATGCTGAAGCATTAAGAGTTCCTTTCACTGGAACTAAGGGGCCGAGCCCAACCCCACACCATAATCCCCCTTCCAACAAAATTTCCATTTAGCACAATGCAGTCAGGCGAGTCCCGTTCTCCTGGCCAGACTCGTCCATTGGATTGCGTGATTCGTCACTCCACATCTGCACTGCTCTCAAGTCCAGGGGCATCTGGTGGGCTTTACACCACTGCATCTGACGCTTTGCATTGCACTTGGTGATGTCAGGCTTGGCTGCAGCTGCTCGGCCATGGAGACCCCATTCGTTCCATGAAGCTCTCTCTCTCTACGCTGCACTGTTGTTGAGCTTTTGGAGGTCTGTAGCTATCGACTCTGCAGAAAGTTGGTGAGTTCTGCACACCTCAGCATGCACTGTCCCCGCTCTGTGATTTGACGTGGCCTACCACTTTGTGGCTGAGTTGCTGTTGTTCCCAATTGCTTTCATTATGTTATAATACAGTTGACCGTGGAATATTTAGTAGCAAGGAAATGTCACGAATGGACTTATTGCACAGGTGACATCCTATCAGGGTACCAGGCTTGAACTTACTGAGCTCCTGAGAGTGACCCATTCTGTCACAAATGTTTGTAGAGGCCATCTGCATGCCGAGGGGCTCGATGTTATACACCTGTGACCATGGAAGGGACTGGAACACCTGAATTCAATGATCTGGAGGGGCGTCCCGATACTTTTGGCAATATAATGTATCTCTGTTCTGCCATCTCCTATTAGCATCTTGGTGTAACTAATAGTATTAGAGCTTATGCTATTAGCAAGAACTAAAGATCTGACATTGGAGTGTATGAAATGACACAGCACAAGTTCCTCCTTGTAATGCTTTCATTTTACTGCTTTGCTGATTTGAGTGTTACCTCTTGTAAGACTTAGAAAATAAAACAAGATTGATCGACACTTCCTCCTGCCTGTCCTTATTTTCCTGAACATAAACAGAAGAACAGGACACCCGGCGGGGGTGACCAGTGCAGTTTCTTCCACAGCGTCTGTGATAGGAGAGCTCCCTCTTAGAAGAGAAAAAAATGGTATATGATTTAAAATTCCTCCTCTCTGTTTTCTTTAGAGGTTTTGGGTCACCCAGATGGGTGATGGTCATTACTACCCCACAATCAACTGGCAGACAGCGTTCAGAAACCATTAAGAGGGCTAACAGAATGTCAGGTTAAATGTAAAGTAGTACATGTAGGAAGTAAAACTGTGAAGCTTGAATTCACAATAGGAGGTCTGAAAATTGAGAGAATACCTTATGAGTGTATTAATGAGTGAATTAAGAGTACACCTCGCATCATCACCCTGGTGATGGACTCTAAGCTATCGACTGGCAGACAGTGTTCAGAAGCCATTAAGAATGCTAACAGAATGTCAGGTTACATAGCGCCTTGATGTGTGGAGTACAAGTCACAGGAGGTTCTGCTCAGGCTTTATAACACACTGGTGAGGCCTCATCTGGAGTCCTGGTTGCAGTTTTGGGCTACAAAAAGGACAGAGCAGCACTAGAAAAGGTCTAGAGAAGAGTGACTAGGCTGATTCAGGGCTACAGGGGATGAGTTATAAGGAAAGATTCAAAGAGCTGAGACTTTACAGTTTAAGAAAAAGGAGATTAAGAGATGGTATGACTTCTTCTTCTTCTTTCAGCTGCTCCCGATAGGAGTTGCCACAGCAGATCATCTTCTTCCATATCTTCCTGTCCTCGTCATCTTGTTCTGTTATAGCCATCACCTGCATGTCCTCTCTCACAGCATCCATAATCCTCCTCTTAGGCCTTCCTCTGTTCCCCTTACCTGGCAGCTCTTTCCTTAGCACCCTTCTCCCAGTATACCCAGCATCTCTCCTCTGCACATGTCCAAACCAATGCAATCTCACCTCTCTGACTTTGTCTCCCCACTTGAGCTGACCCTCTAATGTCCTCATTTCTAATCCTGTCCATCCTCGTCACACCCAATGCAAATCTTAGCATCTTTAACTCTGCCACCTCCAGCTCTGTCTCCTGTGCCACCGTCTCCAGCCCATATAACATAGCTGGTCTCACTACCGTCCTGTAGACCAGTGGTTCTCAAACTGTGGAGCGGGCCCCCCTAGAAGTGAAGTAACAAAAAGGGCAGCGTGAAGATGTGAATAAAAGAAAATAACAATCGAAAATATGAAAAATACATCTATTGAAACCAAAACAAATTAACTTAAACTACATTCTGATACTAGAAAAATAAATATACAGTTAGATAAATGTCGATAAAAGTTAAGTAGTCATAAGTAGTTAAAAAGTCATTAATTAAAAAAAAAACAAATTGGTATTAGTGGGCTCCTTTCAAAAAAAGTTAGGAGGGTGCGATTAAAACTGTTATGAAAACTCGGGTCACAAATACGTAAAGGTTGAGAAACACTGCTGTAGACCTTCCCTTTCACTCTTGCTGATACCCGTCTGTCACAAATCACTCCTGACACTCTTCTCCACCCACTCCACCCTGCCTGCACTCTCTTCTTCACCTCTCTTCCACAATCCCCGTTACTCTGTACTGTTGATCCCAAGTATTTAAACTCATCCACCTTCACCAACTCTACTCCCTGCATCCTCACCATTCCACTGACCTCCCTCTCATTCACACACATGTATTCTGTCTTGGTGGTCCTACTGACCTTCATTCCTCTCCTCTTTAGAGCATATCTCCACCTCTCCATGGTCTCCTCAACCTACTCCCTTCTCCATGTTTAAAATGATGAAGGGAATTAGTCCAGTAGATCGAGATGGTGACTTTAAAACGAGTTCATCAAGAACACAGTTGGAAACTTGCTAAGGGGAAATTTCACACAAACATTAGGAAGTTTTTCTTCACACGGAGAACCGCAGACACTTGGAATAAGCGAGCAAGTAGTGTGGTAGACAGGAGGACTTTAGGGACTTTCAAAACTCGACGATGTTATTTTGGAAAACTTACATGGGTAGGACTGGTGAGCTTTGCTGGACTGAGTGGCCTCTTCTCTTCTAGATTGTTCTAACATTCTAATTGTACTCTGCATATGTCACCACACATCTGAAAAGCATTGATTACATTACTTATCTCATCATTTTTTTTTTTTTTTAATATAAGTTCCCCAATGCCGTTAACCGTCTTCATGTGGTTACTCGGCTCACAATACTAAACAACACACCATTGAGCACTTCAGGCAGGGCGTCATACACACTGTAAGAAAAATACTGAAGTCGTGGAGGAGAAAGAAACTGTGGTCTATGGCCAGCTTGTCATCCTGGCCAATACCCCCAGGCCACCAGATGGAGCTCTCCCTGCAGCATGGAGGTGCCCCGGATACCAGCAGGGAATCATGGACAATGATGTTTTCCTCTACAGCCCTGCTGGATACCACAGGGGCCAACAGAGGATGCTGCAGGGAGGCCCAGAGAGTCACATGTGCCTGATAACCCAGAAGTACATCATAGGCAAAGCGACAACGGAAGTGACGTACTTCAGGGATGAAGAAGAGGATTTTTATCTGACCTGGAAGTGATAAGGAGTCACATGGACTGAAGGATGAGAAACATTTCCGGGTCAGGGACTATAAAAGACTCTGAGGAACGCCAGAGCGTTGAGCTGAGCTGGGTGGAAGGGTGGCAACGTGTCTGGGAGTGTAGGAATTGATTATTGAGCGTATTGTGTTTATTTATGAGAATTGTGGAGAGGATGGTGCTTTGTGCGCTGCTATGTATTAATAAAGTCGATTCTTGGACTTTTACCTGGTGTCTGGCATACTGTCTGAGGGTTCAAGAGGACGAGAGCGCCCTCTATCTGTCACAAAACATAAAGCTGTGCAGCTGGAACCATATCAGAAAAATGCAGTTATGCAATACAAACCGTGGAAGAAGATTTTTAAACAGACCCCTACCCCCCAACCCACTGGAATGCCCCGATGTAAGCAATAACACAGAGGCAGGAGAAATTGTCAATCGTTGTATTATCGTGGTGTTTCCCTCTACTTGCCCTTCACCTGTTTCCTAAAGGGTAAGTGTTCTCGTCAAGTTCGTTATCGGGTTGGTCTACTGTTGCACTTTAAGATGAACACACATACATAGATAAACACACACACAGACCCTAACCACAACAGTGCCCCATGAATAAAACACACACACGCTGATTAACCCTTAGCACTTTAAACCACACAAGTGCTATAGGAATAACAGCCTGTCATTCGGCACGAACAACAATACGATGTTTTAGTGATATCTCAGACCTAAATATTACTTTTGGTCTACAAGAATACATTTAAACATACAAAGGCTCAGCACTCTTGACTATAGGCCATTCATCAGCCAAGAATACCTTCTTTATCGTGTTTGTCCCTTCTATTGAGTATAGCGCTCTCACTCTCAGCCTTATAAACCTCGCAGCACAGAAATAATGGCAAAAATCCAGCTGTCACCAGGTGCTCAAAGAAATCTAACTTATTACTTCAATCACTCTAGACATTAAGACAAAGCATTGAAAGTTAAAAGCAGCATGGTATTTATTACAAGAATAATAATAATACCACAAGAACAAAGAATACTAGAAAATAGGTTCTGATAGGAAAGTCTGAATATATATAGTCTTTAGAAAAAGCTTACGAAAAAGTTACAGATGACAAGGATGAATGTCCCAGGGAGGCGTTTGATTTAGCAATCGATGTTCATGATGCCTTTCTGACGACCAGGGCCGTCTTCGTCCGTTCCTCTTCTTCTTCTCCTTCTTCTTCTTCTCTTCTCCACTGCTTCTTTTCTTTACTTCTCTCTTTTCAAACCAAGGCATATTTATTATGAAATGTCATGCCTTGGTTTCACAACACATGCACCTGATTGGCTGGCTGTCCAGATGATTGATGAATTAATTCACTGTCCGTTTTCCCACACAACAAAACCTTTGATGTACTCTGAGGTATCAGTAGTTCTTCCTGTCCCAGGCTATAAAGCAAACTGTTGTTCCAGATGTCCATCCATAAAGTAATCAATAGCCTGAGGTATCAGCTCAGCATCCTTTCCCAGGCTATAAAACCAAATTAGCACGAAGCCATGAACAAGTGTTATAAAAATAAGGTGTAAGGGCAGAAAACCTGCTTTAATTTGTCTTAGTTCATCTGTTGTCTTGTCTTGAACAAAATATAATGGAAACCAAAATGTACAGATTTTATACACCATAACAATCATTATTCTTTATCTCAATCTTGCAAGAGGCAACAACTTGTCATATCAGTAAGCGTTTGCAAAGAAAAAGAGTGTCCTCTGCGCTCTGTTCATACAATTCATTGATTAGATCACAACTCCTTTCCAAGGAATTCATTACGTATTCGGAAAACGTTTAACATGATTACTTACACCCAGTTGCTAACAGGACATGGCAAATGTTGAAAGTTTAAATGACCACAATTAACTCCGTCCACTGGGTTGACTGATAGTCCTGTTAGCTAAGGAGGGCCGCAGTGGCTGAAGGTTTTCATTCTAACCATCTTCTTCATTAGTGACCAGTTTTTGCTGCTAATTAACGTCTTTTGCCTTAGTTTTAATTGACGTGACTCAGACCCCTTAGTTGTTTCTTTTTCCTTAATTAGCAGCCAAACAATAATGAGAAACAAAATGAGCCGCCACATGACCAGCTCACCTGTGCCCATCACACAATAGCTGAAAATAAAGAAG
>JANRMT010062807.1:2761188-2771336 GCA_026402145.1 Polypterus bichir lapradei
AAAGGCAGACACACCAAAGCATCATTCCGGGTGAGTCACTCGATCATTAAGCATAAGAAGTCCTTCCAAGATGGAGAGATGATAAAAGAGGCCTTCGTTGAGGCAGGTGGCTTGGGAGAAATTCCTGCTGAGATTTTGAGACCCCTGGCCGGAGAAAAAGGAGTTTCTCCTTATCATTAAACTTGCAGAATACAAGCAACTTAATAATGATCAATGGCCGCTAGACTTGGCATTTTTTTTCCGATCTGACCAACATGTTGAATGAGCTTAATTTACAGCTGCAAGGAAAAGAGAAAACCAATATGGTCAATATGATTAGCTCAGTTAATGCTTTCAAACGAAAAATGCAACATCTGTCCTCAAAGCTGCAGCGCCTTGATTTGGGGGAACATCCAAAACCTCGTGTCAGAGCTGGAGACGCAATGGAAGGCGTGTGTGCAACTTGACAGCATCCGCTACACAGAGCAGATTGAAAATTGCCTGTCAGACTTTATCTAATGGAAAAAAAGTAACGAGTCGAGTGTTGCCCAATGTAGCAGAGTAAGAGTAGCGTTTCTTCTTCACAAATATACTCAAGTAAAAGTAAAAAGTATGGTGCAGTAAAACTACTCTTAGAAGTACAATTTTTTTTTCAAATTACTCAAGTAAATGTAACGGAGTAAATGTAACTCGTACTACCCACCTCTGATACTCAGAATATAGCATTTTTGATGTATAGGTAGATCATTTTGACCTGGTCATTTTAAAAGTAGCTTGCAAGCCGAAAATGTGTGGGCACCACTGCATTAGAACAATAGAATTTAGAGAGAAGCCCTATTGCTGTTCTGAATGTTGCAAACAATTTTCTAAACATGGTTTCTCTCAGCAGCACCCACAAATCCCCACAGTAGATAAACCATATTGCTGCTCTGAATGTGGCAAACGATTTTACAAAGAAGCAACCTTAACTACCACTCAAATGTTCACACTCTGATTTAGCTGTTGGGTGCCAGACAGCTGAAGTCAGCCGGTCTCTTTAAAATAAACTTCCGGCATTTCTTGTCTCCTAACCAAATACCATCACTCTGTGTAAACTGGAAGAGGGGGGGGGGGGGGGGCATCATTAGGAACAATTTTGGGTGCTACAGCCAATTTCTTGCTATACATTTACATGATTAACAGTTCTGGTAAGTCCAACAGAAATGTCCTGTCTATACTGTGACTGTTTGCACATAAAACTGATTTGGAGAAACTCGCCCTCGGTGAATCCTCATTGGTGGTGTCAATGTTGGGAAAAGATTCTTACAAAAAAGTACACTTCAGCAACACATGAGAGTTCAGACTGGATAGAAATTGGGCTCAGGACAGCTCTGTGGTCAACAATGATGCAAAGGAGGATTTTGAGAGGTTCCATTTATTTTTTGAACTACCTCGTGTGTACTCGTCATATTGTTAGTAAAGTTTGTGTTTGCATTTTACCTGCGAACTTGTCACAGTGGTCTGTGTCTGCACCCAGTGAAAAGCTGGAGGCATAAATAAAGAACATTGAACTGAAAACCTTCACGTTGTCCCTACTGAGGTAAGGATTCCCAGACAGCAGTGGTCTTCATAGCCACATACTGGTTTGGGTGCCATGGGATGCTTCATGGTGGCGGTTGCTTTTTCACTTCGCCTCTACTAGAATCCTCTCCCCACCCTTTGCTACTGGCAAAGCTTTTCACATGCAGTACCTTGCCCGTCAAGATATTGTCTTCTTCAGGATGCAGAAGCATATTTGGCTGCCTTAATTTCTTCAGCAGAGGCTTAGCGCTCTCGTACGAATGTCCCTACTGGTGAGAACTTCTGCCTTCGGATGGAGCACAATTGTGCACACAAACTTACGAGGGACGTTCAAGAAGTTTCCACACTTTTGTATTTTCGTTGGAAACGGTGAAGGTGGGAGGAGTAGTAATTGGGCATTAAAACGTTGGTATGACGCTGGGGAAAATTGCATCACAAAGGAAGGTGACAAGGTAGAAAAGTGATGTCATTTGTTTTTGAAATTCTTAGTCAATAGAGTTAAAAAAACTTTTTGAATGTACCTCATTGAATTTAAATTTAGGATGAATAGGCAAACATTTCCAGGGAGGTTCATTTTCTGCAGTCTCACGTGACCTTGTTGCCATGACTCAGAAATGAACGCTCTCGTACTGAGACATGGAAAATGAAAACGATTGAGCAGAAAGACAGAGCACACCTAGACAACATTTAGATTGTAGGCCTTGGAGAGGATGAGGAGGGTGATGGTCTTGACCCCTTTCTGATTTGGCTCCTGAAATAATAAGGGAACACACGGGGAACACTCTGGCCACGCTGACACAAACACTCACCTCGGTCTATCGGCTTATGGGTTAGCGGCATGTTCTGCAATAAGACGTTCAGGCTGCTTCGTTTGTAGGTTCACGTCTTGGGTTTTTCCTGAGTTTAGCCCTGTTACAAGGTGGTGGAAATGTCTGATGGTCCCTAACCCTAACCTAAGCCTAACCCTAATGTTATGTCATTTCATCTGGACCTGGCAAGGCAGAAGTTAAGGCCCCAGTTCAGCACACTCCACGTTTGACTGTCATAGCTAGAAATTTATCACCAATGGCACCTCCCTGCATTGATGCTCACCACTTTGCTCTCCTGCTTTTCATGTCGAAGGACACATTTCGTATTTTTCAAGCTAAAGTTATTTCTTCACAATCGTGGTGTATATATCTTTGAAGCTGCATTCTAAAATGAAGCATATTTTATAAATAATAAAAAAAAAAATCAATAGCTTGCTCTTGCACTTTATAATGGAGTTCAAGGGTCCACAGGTAAATGAAAAAGTCTTACAACTTAACAAATGTGTCCATTTTACAAGTGAAAAATGTTAGTAAGTATTGATCCATGTCTTGGAATTACACACTATAATGGATGGCAGGCTGGGACTGGCATCCTACCCAGAAGGGATGCCCAGGTGGCAAGTAGACATGAGAAGAAGCAAGTGGTTCCTTGCTTACACAAGGATCTGGGCGATAAAATGCCATCTGAAGAGTGGGTACACTGGCAATTAGATGGAGGAACATTACCCAGCCTGGAAGCCAGCTTGAAAGAAGGACGGGGGGAGCTCAATTGGTCAAGCTACATGCTCCCTTAAACTGCTAGGTGGAATCAGGTAAACCAATGGACACCCACGGGGCATACTTGGAGTTGTAGTGCCATAGAGTAGCAATGCTGGTGTCCCAGGGTGGCACCAGGGGGGTTCTGCTTTTTGGGAGAGAGAGAGAGAGATAACAATCAAGTCTGTGTATTCGCTACAATAATTTGTCATGATTGAGCTGTTTGGATTAAAAGTCCATTTAATTGTACCCCTGTGGTAGTGGGTCTTATGTATGTGGGGTTTAGGAGCTCGGTGGTACCCTCTACTGTAATCAGTGCAGGATCATTGATATTTGGAGTCTACTTGTCGGATGCAAGGCAGGAACAATCAGTGGACAGGATGCGCACACACACACACACACACAGACCTATTTAGCAACAACAACCCATCTAAACCTGCATGTGTTTGGACTGTGGGAAGAAATCGGAGCCCCTGGGGAGAACATGCAAATTCCAAGCAAAAACAATCCTCAGTCTATTTCACTAAAAGACAGCAGTGCTACAACTGCACCACCTTGACGGCCGCTACTATTATTATTATTAATTGTGCCTATTGTGCACAATATGAACATATTATGAACAGAATAATGGATGGAAGATATTGAAGACAGCATTCATTTGTTCATATACTTTTCTCCACTGTAAGTACAATAATAATAATACATACATACATACATACATTCAGGAAGGCACAGTGGTAGCCTCACAGCCTTTCTCACGGTACGGAAACCAGGGTTTGAGTCTCTGCATGGAGTGTGCGTTGTTCTCCCTGTGTCTGCATGGGTTTCCTCAAGGCGCTCCAGAGGTTAGGTGAGTTGATGACATTAAAGCTGGCCCAAGTATGTGCTTCAGGCCCTGCCCAGGGTTTGTTCCTGCCTTGCGCCCCTATGCTTGCTAGTTGGAACAAGCTCCAGCATGCCTCCCAAGAACCTCTGGATTAAGCACCTTTGAAAATGGCATGACATAAATCAGAAATCCATCCATCTTCCTTACCCCTTAATCCAGGGTAGGGTTAATGGGGCAGCTGGTACCTATCCCAGCAATCAATGAGTGTAAGGTAAGAACAACACCTAGACAGGGTGCCAGCCCATTAGAGGGTGACCACGTGCACGCACACACACACACACACACAACTAGAGCCCATTTAGCAATGCTAGGGTGAACTTTAGTATGTTTAGATGTATGCAGAGTGCTTTCTCAAGGCTGCCATTCCTGCCTCACATCATAGGTTCAACATGGAGCTTTCAGTTCACATTCTCCTTATGTACTTGTGGCATGATTGGTGTCAGGGAGTTTACAAACTCATTAATATTGTGCTCAGCTCTTTTATTATTATATCCACAGCAATCTATGATGCATAAAAAAAAATCAATAATGGATTTGAGGCTTATCAATTTATTTTTTCACACACCCTGCCATTTTAATTTTCCGAGTTGTCGGTTTTTGTGTTTTTTTTTTTTTTTTTGATTGTGCATGCGCAAGACACACCTTGGAAAAGGTGGCTAACCTTTTAAAATATCTAAGCTTTTTTTAATTAAAAATACAATGCAGTGTAATATAATCGGTGCAGATACTGTGTTATTATGTGTACAATGAAAACTCCGATGTGGTCTTTTAACTACACACAGCATTAATCTTGCTACGTAGACTTTGTAAAGTAACAACACTGAATGTAATGGGGGGCCGCTGCGGTGTCATAACTCCTCTCATGAAAATCGCTTTAAGAAGACAAAGGAGTAAATAAATAAATATATTTTGAGAAAATAAAACAAAGAATATGTAATCAAGTGTATTATTTGCTGTTGTTGTCACAAGCGCAAGCACGTTTAATCAAAACCTTTCCTGCTTTAAATACGCATTTGAACGCATTTTTAATACTTTTATTTTTTAGAAGTTATAAAATATGCGTAACCTTAGAGTGCAATTTCATGTGGAAACTAATGTATATCATGACTGAGAAGAAATAACTTCGAACTGAAAAACACCGAAGATTTCTTTTTAACCCTTACCGTGCTCATTTGTTTTTGATTGTTTTATTTGAAGCGAGTTGTAGTCCATCCGGACATTATTTTCCGGGCCGTTCTACAGTTCTTGTTATTATATTTACCGACATTGCCTTTATCTATTTCTTTTTCGTTGCCATTACAGACAATAGAGTACTTACTGACTGTCTTCCCTACTCAAGCGAAGTGACGAGGGATTGTGGCTCCTGCATTTCCACAGTATCGCCTTGAACCGCTAGTGCGGTTTCATATCCGTCTCCTTTGTGCCGTGTCGTGTTCGTTTACTTTTGTCAACAAAGGACTCAATGTCCCATAAGCCTTGGTTGTGTATCAGTTTTAAAAACAGAGCAGTCGGATTGGGTAGATGGTGGGGCCAACGGTTCCCGCCTATCCTATGACCGTTATACTTTGTATGCTGTTTAAGTGATTGACAGGGGATCTGCGGTGGTTGATTGGTTGCTTGCCGCTTGGGGTGGGGCATAGAATTTGGGGAGACATATTACGTTTTGCCGGATGGTCTGTGGGTGGGATCCAAAGTTCGGAAATATTTAAAGTAATAAATTCAATGATATAGTGAATTTGTGAACTGTTGGGCAATTTTTTCTCTCTCTTCGCTTGCATTTATTCTGTTATTCATATCGTGATCGTAGTCAATCTTAATGAGCATCAAAGCCATAAGCTCTTTTCATATTTGTTTTCCTAGTTTAGGAAGTCATTTGTTATATAAGTTTGAATGGATCGTATTCAATTGTTAATGTTTTTAAAAACAGTAAGTACATGCATAAATAAAAAGATCTAGCCCTAATTCAGGGATCACATTTGCTGAACACAGATGTTCGCCGCTGTCCAAACAAATACTAGCGTGTCGCGGTTTCTTTGTCAGCTTCCTCTAAAAATGGTCTACTCACTCCATTCCGGAAGTCATTTTTGCAGATCAGCGTCGTCGAAGTACGTTATGACGAAATTGGCCGATTCTATTATGTCTTAGCTGAAATGGGGAGCAGTAAAATGTCGATTGATCTAGCCAGTCGACTTCTTAAATTCCGGTGTTGTGAGTTGTTAGTAGGAATTGACGCCGATGCAGTAATTAATCCACTGCTAGAGGAAAGAAAAAAACGAGGCATTTCTCATACAATTCTTCCTCCGTACAGTAGGTGGCAGTGGTTAGCTAAATGGTAACACTGTTCCAACAACGTCGATGACTTATTTTACTTCCGACTGCCGTACGAGCTGTTTGTCAGCAGATCTAGAACAAACGCGAGGAGGAGAAGAACAGAGATAGAGAGAAAAGAAAGAAAGAGACGGCAACAAGGGCGAGTGTCGGTGAGTGTCGAGAGAATCGGGCAGAGATGGGAATACTGGATGAAACGAGAAGGGAGTGGGTTGCGCGGGCGTCAGGCTCTTCCGCGCTTTGGCCGCTCGCTATTGTCGGGACAATCGGGGCATCCGAGCCGGAAATTCAACGTGAACGTCCTACAAACTCGGATCGCCAACTCGGGACAGTTCGTAGAAAACAAAGCTTCCTGAATCTTTCGAGGTGGTACGTGACGCAGACCTTTCACATTCATTCGAAACCTAGTCAGCATAAAAATAAAAAAAAAAAAAATCGTCAGCGGTAGATACGTATCCAGATAAGTTCGTTTCGTTTGGCCCACTGCGCCTCAGGGTCATCGGCTGTACGGTGACAGACATGGTAAACGCATAGTTCGTTAGTGAATCGGCCCGGAGCCGGCGTACACGTCACACACTCGACTCGGCACGTAATCGGTGCGCATGCGTCCCATAAGCGAGCGTCACGCTGCCACACGGCGCAGGCACGTTCTTTCTTTCCCTCCCACTCTCTTTCTTTCTTTTTCTTTTTATTAGTATACTGTTTAGTTCATTATTTAGCGCACAGGCTATTCTAGTTGTCTAGACGTTGTTTAAAATCGCGACTTGCTTCCTACGTCGATATTGTATTCTCAACGACAATTATTGTGTAATATATACGTACTCTTTCAAACTGCAAATGTCCGCGGTAACCGTTTTTATGATCTGCTGAAACAGATCTAGGATCTGTAGTCTATACTTCTCATTAAACAACTCGCCTTCAGCACAGGAAAGGTACTATATAAATAAAATGTGTTTATTATTATTTATGTTTGCACTTTGGGTATGTTTTTGGGATTACATAATTTAAACTACTGATGCAGTAAATCATTTTTAAAATATCTTAATAGCTGCTTGCTTTTCTCATATGAATTGCTCAGAACAGCCCTGATTTCTTTTCTCAATAATGGCCTGAGACGAGAGAGACTTTTTAATACAAATACAATCTTCATAATATATAATTTTAATTTAGGAATGTACTTAAGACTTTATAAACTGGCTCGCTTTCAGAACCCTAGACTGTAACTGGTGGCTCTGTTTTTACGATGTTCTTTCACATAAAATCAAGAAATTCCTTACAAGCTTTCCTGTGAATGTGGATCACCAGCACATACCGTCCGTCATTTTTGCCCTTAAACTCTGCCACTCTAAACATACTGCTCTAAATAATAACAGACCAAAATGACCATAACCCCCTACCCCTGAGCCTTTCCTGCTCTTCCACAAGCCCTTCCATCCAACGTCTTCACATGTTGGACAAAATTTGAATGCCCAGTTTTTCTTGTGCTAATATGCAGAAGGGTCTCAACCGTATATTTGACTTTCTATGGCAACCTGACCCACTTTTTTTTTTTTTTATGTCTTAACACAAATCGCCAGTTTCTAAAGATGATGAAAGATTAGATGCTGTATGGAGTTCAAGGTCTCGTACGTTTATGGGGTTTCTCAAAATGGGTTGTTCTTCTCTAAACACAATGCAGGCTTTGCCTTGCTAAAACAAAGCCTTCACCAGCCTTGGCACGGTCGTCTGCCTCATGCCATGCTTTAGAATTTGTATGTAAGTCTGCTTAAGAAAGCTGACCAACTACACCGGCCACTTTATTAGGTACACCTTGATAGTGCCGGGTTGGACCCCCTTTTGCCTTCAGAGCTGCCATAATTCTTCATGGCATCAATTCAACACGGTGCTGGAAATATTCCTCAGGGATTGCCATTATTATTATTACTATTAATCCGTATTATTAATTTTATTATTATGTCTGCGGTGGGCTGGCCCACCTGCCCGGGGTTTGTTTCCTGCCTTGTGCCCTGTGTTGGCTGGGACTGGCTCCAGCAGACCCCTGTGACCCTGTAGTTAGGATATAGCGGGTTGGATAATGGATGGATGGATTATTATGATGTCCTTATTGACATGATAGCATCACGCAGTGGCTGCAGATTGGTCGGCTGTAAGTCCATAATGCAAATCTCCTGTTCCACCTCATCCCAAAGGTGTTGTATTGGATTGAGTCCAGTGAACTCTTCTCCATGTTCAAAAAACCTGTCTGAGAGGATCTGAGCTTTGTTACGGTGTGTGCTATCCTGCTGGAAGGAGCCATCAGAAGATGTGCACAGTGGCCATAAAGGGATGGAAATGGTTAGCAACAATACCCAGGTAGGCTGTGGCATTTAAACGATGCTCAGTTGGCACAAAGGGGCCCAAAGTGTGTCAAGAAAAATCCCCCACACCATCACACCACCACCAGCAGCCTGAACTGTTAATACAAGGCAGGATGGATCCATGCTTTCTTGTTGTTGATGCCAAATTCTCATTCTACATGTCTCGGCAGAAATTAAGACTCCTCAGACCAGGCAATGCTTCTCTTCAGAATTGTTGTAATTCTATGCGGCATCGAATCAACACGGTGCTGGAAATATTCCTCATAATTACTGTATTATTACTATAATTATGAATCCTTATTATTATCATTATGCCCTTATTCACATGATAGCATCACACAGTTGCTGCAGATTTGTCAGCTGCACATCTATGATGCGAATTTCCCGTTCCGCCACATCTCAAATGTGCTCTACTGGTGACTGCGGAGGCCATTGGAGTCCAGTGAACTCGTCGTCATGTTCAAGAAACCAGTCTGAGATGATCTGTGCTTTGTAATATGGCGCGTTATCCTGCTGGAAGGAGCCATCAGAAGATGTGCGCACTCCGGTCATAAAGGGATGGACGTGGTCAGCGACAATACTCGGGTAGGCTGTGGCATTTAAATGATGCTCAGTTGGTACTAAGGAACCCAAAGTGTGCCAAGAAAGTATCCCCTACACCATTACTCCACCAGCAGCAGCCTGGACCATTGAGACAAAGCAGGATGGATCTCTGCTTTCATGTTGTTGACCCGACCATCGAAGCTCGAGACTCTTCAGACCAGGTGACTTTTTTTTTTTCCATTCTTCTATTGTCCAATTTTGCTGAGCCCATGTGAATTTGTAGCCTCAGTTGCCCATTCTTAGCTGACAGGAGTGGCACCCGGTGGGGTCTCCTCCTGCTGCTGCTGTAGCCCGCCTGCTTCAAGGTGTAACATGTTGTGTGTTCAGAGCTGCTCTTCTGCAGACCTCGCTTGTAACGAGTGCTTATTTGAGTTCCTGTTACCTTTCTGTCAGCTCAGACCACTCTGGCTGTTCTCCTGTGACATCAACAAGGCATTTTCGCCCAGAGATCTGTGGCTCACTCGATATTTTCCCCTTTTCAGACCAGTCTCTGTAAACCTGACAGATGGTGGTGTCTAAAAAGCCCACTAGCTCAGCAGTTTCTGAAATACTTTTACAGTCGAGCATTTGCTTGTTTTGCTAAGAACAAGATGCATTTCCGTTTTCTGTTTAAGTCAGTTACGGTAACTTTTCTAAGCATTTGGCAGCTAGATGATAGATCCTTTACTGAAAATCACTCATCTTCTCTCTTTTAGCCAAAACTGCTTATGATGTACTTTCGGTGTGCTTTAGAGAGAAACTGTCAACAACCACACCACGTTCAAGGTCACTTCAGTCCCCTTTCTTTCCTATTCTGACGCTCGGTTTGAACTTCAGCAGTTCAACTGTGGGCCGAAATGCATCGAGTTGCTGCCACGCGATTGGCCGATT
>JANRMT010062807.1:2779526-2836072 GCA_026402145.1 Polypterus bichir lapradei
TCTCTCTCTAAACGCTTCCTATACAATCGCAATGCACATCATACACGGGGCAAAACGATTTTCGCGATTTTCTTTCTAAAATTTAGGGTGCGCGTCTTACATGAGGGTGCGTGGTACATGAGTAAAAACGGTGTGTGTGTGTGTATATATATATATATATATATAATAAAAAATTTCAACTTTTTAGTCTTGGGTCTGTTTTAGTATAATCTTGTAATCAATATTTTAACACTTCCTTTAATATTTCTATCCATTACTAGCGCCATCTATTGGTAAAATCTTGAACTATTCTTCATATGAAAATTTCATTTCTTAATTAACATGGATTAATTGATCAATTAGTGAAACTGATTATTGATTCTTGTATGGTCATCGGAAGTGAGTAAGTGTGCAAAGTTTCAAGCCTTTTGGACAATAGGAAGTGAGTTAAATATCGATTACAAGATTGGTACCAGACAACAAACGGGTGAAGTTAATATAAGCGTGGTGAAAATGACCCGACTTAGATCCATTACAGCTAAAACTTTATCGCCCAATATCTAATCTTCCATTTATGGCGAATGATCTTAGACAAGGTTGTTGCTGCTCAGCTCGATGATTATTTTAACTTGCTTGAGCCCCTTCAGTCTGGATTCAGAGGCCTACATAGCACTGAAACTGCTTTACTTAAGGCAGGGGTGTCCAATTCTGATCTTGGTGGGCCGCAGTGGCCCATTTTCGCTGCTAATTAACTCCTCTTCCTTTCATTTTAATACCCCTATTTTTAAGGACTAAGTCTTCTGAATTGATTCTTTTCTTTATTAAATGGCAGCCAAAGAGAAACGACCCCACAGATGACCAGCTAATCTGGGGCTTCAAAAACCAAACAATTCCTTAATGAAGAGCCGATTCTCGCTGTTAATTAAACCCATTATTTAATTCCACTGCCTGTTGCTTTTCTATTTCTGCCACAGCAGACTTTTCCAAAACTGTTGATTTTCAGTTTTTTTTTTCCCCCAAGAACACCATCAAGATGTTTTGGTGACCTTTAGAGATCAGCCTTACCGAGACCTTCAGCTTTCTTTATTTTCAGATATTGTGTGACGGGCACAGGTGAGCTGGTCATGCGGCGGCTCGTTTTGTGTCTGGCTTGCTAATTATGGAAAAAGAGACAACAAAGGGGCCTGAGTTAGAGTTAATTAAAACAAAGGCAAAAGGAGTGAATCAGCAGTAAAAACTGGTCACTAATGAAGAAGATGGTTAGAATGAAAACCTGTAGCCACTGCGGCCCTCCAGGACTGGAGTTCGACACCCCAGACTTAAGGTAACCAATGACTTACTTATAACCGCAGATTCTAGGATGGCTGCTATTCTAGTTCACCTTGACTTAAGCGTAGCGTTTGATACAATTTACCATAACATTTTACTGGATCGACTTTCAGCTATTGGTATCTCTGGTGCTGCTCTTTCTTGATTCTCCTCATACCTCAGTGATCGCCAGTGTTACGTCTTCATTAGGGAATACAAATCTGCTACTACTTCACTCGCACGAGGTATCCCTCAAGGGTCAGTTCTCGGTCCAATTCTCTTTAACATCTATATGCTCCCATTAGGTGAGATTATTCGTCGGTGTGGTCTAAGCTTACACTGCTGTGCCCATGATGCGCAACTTTATATAAGTGTTGATGCAACTGCAACATCTTCACCAGTTGCTCGGACTGATTGCATTTGGGAAAGCAATCATTGGATGACGGATAATTTTTACGACTTAATTAATCCCGATAAAATGGAAATCTTATTAGTTGGTACCAAATATGTCCTCCCTACCCTGCGTGGGCTAACAATTAACGTCAATGGGATCCTGGTTGAACCCTCAGAATCAGTTCGTAATTTGGGTGGCATCTTTGATCATTCGGGAAATCAATCGTTGCGTGATGAATACTTTTTTATGACTTCATCCAGATGAAACAGAACTCTTACTAGTTGGTACCAAATCTGTCCTCCCTACCCTTTGTGGGCTAACAATTGCTGTCGATGGGATCCTGGTTAAACCCTTTGAATCAGTTCATAATCTGGGTGTCATCTTTGATCAGCTCCTTACTTTCCAACCACACATTTGCTCAGTCGTACAGACAGTTTTTTTTCCATCTCTGTATCATTGCTCGTTTGCATTATTTCCTCGATGTGAAGGATACTGAAACACCGATTCACGCTTTCATCATCGCTACCCGTCTGGACTGTTGCAATGCATTGCTTTATGGCCTTCCGACTAAATATATCAATAGATTACAATATGTTCAGAATTGTGCTGCTCATCTACTTACACACACTAAACAATCTACTCACATCACTCCTGTCCTTTACGATCCGCATTGCTTTTCAAGAACCCAATATAAAATTATTCTTCTCACCTTTAAAGCCTTTCATGGGTTAGCCCCTCATTATCTGTCCGAGCTGCTGCTTCCTTACACTCCTGCTCGTGCATTAAGATCATCGGACGCCAACTTGCTCACTGTACCTAAATACAGGTGGGTGGCAGAGCTTTCAGAGTGATGGCCCCTAAAATCTGGAATGCTCTTCGCAGGGAAAAATCTGTTATTTATTTCAAACTCCTGTTAAAAGCACGTCTCTTCAATGAGTATTATTCATTTTCTTGTATGTTATTTCTACTGTCTGGTTAATGTGTGGATTGAATTATAAAGTGTCCTTGAGTGTATGAAAGGCGCTACATAAATACAACTTATTATTGTTATTAAGACTGCACTTGTGGCCAACATGAAGACCAGAGAGCGGTCTATGGGAGAAAAGCATTCCATTCTGAAGCTAAGAGAAAGGGAGAAAATCCATCGGAGGGACTTAAAAAAATATTAGGCATTGCCAGTAGCACAATCTGGAATGTCCCGAAAGTGAAGGAAACCCCTGGTGTACTGAGCAACGGGCATTAAAACTGGAAAACAAGAACAACTGACAACAAGCAAATGGTGAGAGAGCAGTAAAGAGAAACCTCAAACACCACAATCGGTAACATCGTGAGCAACCTCCAAAGAGCAGGGGGTGGAAATATAACAGTCGTCTATTCGAAGGAGACTCGGAGAGCAACAACGTAGAGGCCGTACTGCAAGATCAGCAGCAGTCAAAATTGGAGAGCCAGATCGAAATGTGCAAAACAGTGCAGTGATATGATCCACGTCACGTTTGATGGACTGATGAGGCAAAGATTAACTTCCACCAAAGTGACGGAAAGGCCGAAGTGTGGAGAGAGAAGGGATCTGCTGAGGATCCGAAACATACCAGCTCATCGGTGAGGCCTGCTGGAGGTTGTGTCCTGGCTGCTTCTGGAACAGGCTGAGTCGTTTTAACTGATGATGTGACTCATGACGGGAGTAGCAGAGTGAGCTCAGAAGTCTATGGAAACGTATTGTCTGCCAAAGTATGGAGAAATGCATCCAAACTAATGGGGAGGAGCTTTTTTTTTTTAATTTTTAATTAAAAGCAAATAATCCATACAATCAAACTTAACTAAAGCAAAATTCAACCCCCACCCAAAAGAAAGCAAATCTTTGAAGCAGCGAGGAAGGAAGAGTATCCTTTTCCCTGGTAGAGAAAATTATTCTAAAACTAGCTGTGTAAGCCCGGGGTCCTAGAAACTAATGAAATCATAGAGATGTCAGGTAATTGAAAGGAACTCCTCTGGGCGTCTCTCTCCTAGGAGGATTCGTTTTGCAGACGTGCTGTCATCGATTGTACATTATCGGCGGGAGGAAAAGTAAAAAGGATATACCGTGTTGCTGATGTTGGCGGCTAAGCAACTTTCTCTTTCTTCTGAGGTTTCGTTTTGCTGATGTGCTCGCCTCGCTTGTGATATTAGCGGCTAAGCGAGTTTTCTGTTTCCTCGAAGATGGAGCCCTTACCCCGACTCCACCTCTCACTTCCAGTCTGGACTGACAGACACACACACACACTTCCACGCATAGACGTTTATATACAGTAATCCCTCCTCGATCGCGGGGGTTGCGTTCCAGACCCCCCCGCGATAGGTGAAAATCCGCGAAGTAGAAACCATATGTTTGTATGGTTATTTTTATATATTTTAAGCCCTTATAAACTCTCCCACCCTGTTAACATTATTAGAGCCCTCTAGACATGAAATAACACCCTTTAGTCAAACGTTTAAACTGTGCTTCATTACAAGACTGAGATGGCAGTTCTTTCTCACAATTAAAAGAATGCAAACATATCTTATCTTCAAAGGAGCACCGTGAGGAACAGAGAATGTCAGGGAGAGCGCTCGCTAAGAAAAGCAAACAATCAAAAAATCAATATGTGCTTTTAAGTATACAGAAGCACCGCCGATAAAGCGGCATTTTGTAGAGCAGCGTCCGTATCTTCTAGGCAAACAGCCACTGTGCAAACAGCCCCCTCTGCTCACACCCCCTCCGTCAGGCAGAGAGAGTGAGAGAGATAGAGAGAAGCAAACAAAACAAGCACCACGTGGGAAGCATATCTTATAGCATTGAGGAGTTTTAGTTAATATGTAATACATGCTCTGATTGGGTAGCTTCTAAGCCATCCGCCAATAGCGTCCCTTGTATGAAATCAACTGGGCAATCAAACTGAGGAAGCATGTACAGGAAGTAAAAAGACCCATTGTCCGCAGAAAGCGGTGAACCAGCGAAAAATCCTTGATATATATTTAGATGTGCTTACATTTAAAATCTGCGATAGAGTGAAGCCGCGAAAGTCGAAGCGCGATATAGCGAGGGATTACTGTATAAGACTAGCTGTGTAAGCCAGCGCTGTAAAATGCTCGGGGTCCTAGAAACTATTGAAATCATCAGAATAAAAAAAATTGAAACGTAGAAGTGTCAGGTAATTGAAAGAAACTACTCTGGGGGTCTCTCTCCTAGGAGGATTCGTGTTGCCGACGTGGCCGCATAACTTATGTATTAGCGGTGAAGTGACTTTGTCTTTCTCTTCGGAGATTTAGTTATGTTGACGTGCTCACCTCGCTTGTGATATTAGCGGCTAAGTGAGTTTTCTGTTTCCTCGGAGGTGGAGCTCTTACCCCGACTCCGCCTCTCTCTTCTGAGCCAGACAGACAGATGTCCACACTTCCATGAGTAGGCATTTATATATAAGACTAGCTGTGTATGCCTGTGCTGTAAAAAGCCTGGGGTCCTAGAAACTGAATTAGCGGCGGGAGGAAAAGTAAAAGGGATATTGTTTTGCCGATGTTAATGGCAAAGCGAGTTTGCCTTTCTTCTGAGGTTTCGTTTTGCCGATGTGCTCGCCTCGCTTGCATTATTAGCGGCTAAGCAAATGACTCTTTCTTTGGAGGTGTAGCCCTTACCCCAACTCCACCCCTCACTTCCGGTCTGGACTGACAGACACACACACTTCCATGTGTAGACGTTTATATATAACAATAGATGTGTAAGCCCGTGCTGTAAAAAGCCCGGGGTCCTAGAAACTATTGAAATCATCAGAAAGAATACTGAAATGCAGAGATGTCAGGTAATTGAAAGGAACTCCTCTGGGTGTCTCTCTCCTAGGAGGATTTGTGTTGCCGACATGCTCACATCACTTGTGTATCAGAGGCTAAGTGACTGTGTCTTTCCATCGGAGGTTTAGTTTTGCTGACGTGCTGGCCTCGCTTGTGTTATTAGCGGCTAACCGAGTTTTCTGTTTCTTCGGAGGTGGAGCCCTTACCCCGAGTCCACCTCTCACTTCTGGGCCGGTCAGACGCACACACACACTTCCACGTATAGACATTTATATATAAGATGTTATTGATTAAACCCTGCCATGTTTATAAAAAAGATCCCCCTTAGTGAAAATTTGATTTTTTTCCAGTTTCAGATAGTATAGGACATCAGTTACCCGTTGACTTAAAGATGGTGGGGTGGGATTCTTCCAGTTGAACAGGGTAATTCTCTGTGCTAGTAGTGAGGTAAAGTGAATTCCAGTTTGTTTGTCCTTCTCCACTTGAAGCCCATCTGTGAGCCCACCGAACACCGCTGTTGATTGGCTCAGAGGGATCGGGACACCAAGGCTGTCTGATAGGCATTCAAAGATATTTCTCCAAAATGATGTTAATTTGGTGCAGGCCCAAAACATGTGGCCCAGAGAGGCTGGAGCTCATTTGCAATGTTCACAGGTTGAATCTCATGCTGGAAACATTTTGGCTAGTTTTCATTGAGATAAATAGAAAATTTTAATTTGAATAATTGAGTGCATTGCATATACTGTATAGCGCTCGAGTATATTCTGTGGGTGGCTGCCTTCCACTCCTTTTCTGAAGTATTATTTAAGTAATCTATTTCTAAGATTATTAGTGCATTGACGATAGCTGGTATTTACTGGAGCACCGAGAAGGGAATATAAAGAAGTACTGCAAGATTTTAGTTTTATTGCAGACCAGCCTTATGGATTTTCATCCATTTTGTGTCTTTGTCCAGGTCTTTATGTCCTGTATGTTTGCCATCCAGTCATAAAATTGAAAGTTAGGTAGTGCCGTGCCACCTTCTGCTTTAAAGCATTGCAGAGTAGCCCTTTGGATGCGTGGATGTTTAGAATAACAAGTATATGAGGTTACGATTGGAATCTAATTCCTTAAAAAAAGATTTGTTAATGTATATGAGGATGCTTTGAAATAGGAAAAGAATCTTGGGGTGGATGTTCATCGTAACAGTGTTGATTCTACCTGCTAATGTGAGATGGTGGGTGGCCCATCTGTTCACATCTTGTTTCATTTTTTTCCATGTAGACAGCAAAATTTTGTTAAAAGAGCTTTATATTGTGATATTTACCCCTAGATATTTAACTGATCTACTGAGGTAAATGGGAAAGGTGGCCATTCTAGTATTGTGTGCTAGAGAGTTCACTGGAAAAAGAACACTTTTATTCAAATTTATTCTGAGTCCCAATATCTTTTGAAACTCTGCTAGTACAGTTGGGACTGCTGGCATGGAATTTTATGGGTCAGGTGTATACAGTACCATATCATCTGCATATAATGAAATTTTCTGTTCAAGTCCTCTGAAAATTCCCTTTATCTCTGATGCATTTTGAAAGTAAACAGCCAGGGGCTCAATGGTTATTGCAAAAAGCAATGGTGATAGGGGACATCCTTGTTGAATACCATGTTCTAGTTTAAAGTAGTCCGAAATAATGATGTTAATATGAACCAAAGCTTGTGGAATAGTATAGAGTAGTTTGATCCATGCACATATTTTTGGGCCGAGCCCAAATTTGTGCACTGTGGTGAATAGGTAGTCCCATTCCAGCATGTCAAATGCCTTTTCTGCATCCAAAGATATCAGTAAGATCTCTGGGGTCTTAAATGTAATGTGTGAAAATATTTTATTAAACAAGCATCGAAAATTAGAAGCTAAGTGTCTGCCTTTAATAAATCCGGTTTGGTCTTGTGATATTACAGAAGTAAGTGCTTTCTCAATCCTTCTAACGGGAACTTTGGAGAGTATCTTAACGTCATTATTCAGGAGTGAGATTGGACTGGATGATGCACATTGTAGTTAGCATTATTTTTCTTAGAAAAGGTGGAAATTAATGCTTGGCGAAAAGTTTGAGGTAGAATTTTGTTGTCTCTACCTTCCGTAAATGTTGCTAATAATAGTGGAGCTATCTTATTTTAAAAATTTTCTAAAAATTCCACTGCGTAGCCATCAGAGCTGGCTGGTTTCTCACTTTGAAGTGACTTTATTGCATCTAGTAATTCAGGTTTATCCAGTTTCTGAGAGTGTCTAGTTTATCCAGTTCCACAGCACTAATAGTGTCTAGCAGTGGTAGCCGTAATCCGTTAAGGAACTTGTTAGATTGTTTCTTACCTTCTTTAGACGGAGTGGAATTTAAGGAATTTGCAATGGTGATGGACAGGCTGACAGATGAGATTAGACAGGAGTCCCCGTGGACTGTGATGTTTGCTGATGACATTGTGACCTGTAGCGATAGTAGGGAGCTGGTTGAGGAGACCCTGGAGAGGTGGCGATATGCTCTAGAGGGGAGAGGAATGAAGGTCAGTAGGAACAAGACAATACATGTGTGTAAATGAGAGGGGGGTCAGTGGAATGGTGAGGATGAAGAGAGTAGAGTTGGCAAAGGTGGATGAGTTTAAATACTTGGGATCAACAGTACAGAGTAATGGGAATTGTGGTGGAATGGATGGAGAAGAATGTCAGGAGTGATTTGTGACAGACAAGTATCAGCAAGAGTGAAAGGGAAGGTCTACAGGACGGTAGTGAGACCAGCTATGTTATATTGGCTGAAGACGGTGGCACTGACCAGAAAGCAAGAGACAGAGCTGGAGGTAGCAGAGTTAAAGATGATAATATTTGCATTGGGTGTGACGAGGATGGATAGGATTAGAAATAAGGACATTAGAGGGTCAGCTCAGGTTTGGGGACAAAGTCGGAGCGGCGAGATTGTGTTGGTTTGGACATGTGCAGAGGAGAGATGCTGGGTATATTGGGAGAAGGGTGCTAAGGATAGAGCTGCAAGGGAAGAGGAAAAGAGGAAGGCATAAGAAAAGGTTTATGGATGTGGTGAGAGAGGATATGCAGGTGATGGGTGTAACAGAGCAAGATGTAGAGGACAGAAAGGTATGGAAGAAGGTGATCCGCTGTGGTAACCCCTAATGGGAGCAGCCGAAAGAAGAAGAAGATAGTACTCTGTAAATGTGTGGGTTATACTTTTAATGTCTATTATCTCTTTCTATGATGTTAATTGCTGTTATTGCATTGTGGACTTCCTGCTTGTGGATTTGTTGAGCTAAAATCTTATTGGCCTTCTCTCCATGTTCATAATAATGATGTTGTGATTCCATTTCTTTAGTAGTCAAGAGGTTAAATTCCGATTGCAAAAGATGTCTTTTCATTTGGAGAACTGGCATATACTAGATCTACTCTGGTAATTTTGCTAATTAACTCAGATGCCTTCTTGGTTTCCAATTTATTTTTGTGAGAAAGATATGAAATCATCTGTCCTCTTAAAAATGCCTTCAGGGTTTCCCAGAGTATACCTGCAGAGACCACTTTGGATGCATTTGTCTGCAGAAAATAATCAGTTCGCTTGTACAGTAGACCCTCTAGTCACGAACGTTTCTGAACACATACAAATCAGGTTACGATCAAAATGTTTGCCAAAATTTCACATCTGTTCACGACCACACGCTCTTGTGGTGAATAAAAACATCGGGCGGCCAGTTTCCCTTCCGGTTCGTACGCACCAATGATTTCCCATTCTCCATTTCCCATTTTCTTTTGTTTGCTTATACAGGGCCTAGCAAAGACGACACACGTGTTCAGTCTCTCCCTGTACATCGTTCTCGGTCAGACGTGCGTTCATTCGCTGTCATCTCTTTGTGCTCTGTTTCATATGCTTTTGTATTCATTTTGCAATTAACCATGGCCTCTAAGCAAGTGAGGAGTGATAGTGTTGGTGAGAAGAAATGTTTGAAGAAAATTGAAATCCAATCAAAGGAAGAAATCATTGAAATGTATGAGCGTGGCATTCATGTTACCGATCTTTTTGATCTTTTACATTTAGTTTACTATTACACTGTGCATTCTATGGTATAATTAACTATTTTTGTGCTTAAAAGTCTTAAAAAATATTTACATACAGTTCATACAGTCTGTTATGGAGTCTTACGGGGAAATTACGTTCGCATCATGACCAAATTGGGTCGCATCCAGAGTTTTGGAATGAATTATGGTTGAGACCAGAGGTACCACTATATGTGAATTCTGTACAGTGCTCCTCATCTAATGACAGGGGTTTAAGATGACAGCCACAAGAAAAGTGTGTAGGACATGGTAAGGTAATCTCCATTATCAGAGGGGCGTGGTCAGAAATAACAATTGTGTTGTACTTAAAATGATTTGATAATGGGCAAAAAATGATTGTCTCGCTTCTTGAGTAACAATGATGAACTTGGGAGATGAAGGAATATGCTCTAAGGTTAGGGTTTAAAAACCTCCATGGGTCTGCTAAGTTCTGGTCCATCATAAACTATGTAATTATTTTTGCAGTAGTGGATGTTATCACTGCTGTAGCTGAAGACTTATCTAGGTCTGGCTTTAAAACACAATTAAATTCTCCGGTCATTATAATTTTAATGAGTGTTCACATGAGGAATGAATGCAAATACATTTTGGATGAAATCTCTTATCCATGTTAGGTGCATAAATATTTATCAGAATCACTTTAGTGTTAAATGAATTGCCCATCACCATAACATATCACACTTCAGGATCACATATTACATCTGATGCTACAAATGGGAAAGTTTTGTGTATTAAGATTCCCACACTCCTAGTTTTCTTTGTTTAGCTGGAGTGAAAATTTTAGCTAGTCCAATCCCTTTGCAACCAACACTGGTCCTTACTTATTATGCGAATCTCCTGTAAAAATACTATCTTGGCATTTAAACCTGTTAAATGAGTGAATACTTTCTCTTTAATTCATGATTTCGACCTTTGACATTCCAGCTCACACACGTACCTGGGGATTTTTTTTTAAATGTAGTTGTTTGTATGCATTTTGGCATTTCATCCACATGCAAGCTCCATTTTAGATCCCTGAAAATGGACCTTTTCTAAAAGTCCTTCAAGGGTGAAAATATTTAGGAACACTGTTTTCCCTGTTTACGCGTAGACAGGCAAAAAGGAATTTTTGGCTTGTAACATCAGAGTGTGCGCCAGTAACTACTTTGATTGCTGTCGGTGTGTGTGTCATTATCTGTTTTGTTTACAAGGCAATTTTGTGCAATTGCTGTTGTAGCTACCTTAATGGAACTTTTTGCGTGTTTACATTTAAACATACAAGCAGTACAGAGTTTGCTCAAAAACACCGACAACACAGATCTCAAGTTGGTGGGACAACTTTGAGAACAAAGTGGTTGTTACTTAAGAGAATTTCCTTTTGTCAAGGACATTGCTGTTGCACTCTAGGCATTGTAGGGCTGAAGGACTTTATCCCCCAGATGAGGAATATGGCTGGTGCCCCATGCAATCCAAATGGGAGGACAATGTACTGCCAGAATCCATTGAGGGTGCAATATGTGGTCATTTTCTTGGCTGGCTCTGTTAAAAGAATTTTCCAGTACCCTTTTGTGGGGTGGTCAGGAATTGAGCCCTTCCAGTTTGCTCAAGGAGCTCGCCCACTTGCAGAATTGGATAGGCATCTAAATGGGAGATTTGATTAAACTTTGGTACTAACACAATTGGATGGACCAAAAACTAAAACTTCACTTAATAACACCAACATCTCGCATTTCTTTTGACCTCAACCTCCACTTCCGTCCTGTTTGCTTCCGAGAGTCAATATGGACATTCACTTGCAATTACCCCCTGGTTCTGGAACAATATCATACGCAATCAGGTAGGTCCATGTGAATATTCAATCCTCAATGACTCAGACCTATCTTTGTTTTTGGAGGAGATGTCATATAATATATAATATTTATTTTTTTCATGGCATTCGTAGTCTGAATCACAATCAAATTGTATTGGTGGTTACCTACCAGGTAACGCTTGTGGTTGGTCTGCAAGTCGGCAAACATCCTCAACGGTGCCCTCTTTCAGTTGCGAGAAGCAGATCATAGAATGGTTGAAATAGTTTACTGTCAAATAATGCAAAGAGTACGCGATACGTGTTTCGCCCCAATTCTGGGCTCATCAGGCGTACACACTCCCTGCACTCCCTCTCGGGAATCGAACCTCGGGCGTCAGCGTCAAGAGTGTGAAGCCTCTCACGTTGCGCCACGGCGTGTGGTTCGTTTATTTGACAGCATGTAGATCGGGGTAATTACATTCATGGCTTTCGTAGTCTGAATCACAATCTGATTGTGTGGGTGGTTATCTACCAGGTAACGCTTGTGGTTGGTCTGCAAGTCGGCAAACATCCGCTACGGTGCCCTCTTTCAGTTGAGTGAAGCAGATCATAGAATGTTTGAATAGTTTACAATCAGATTGTGATTCAGATTATGAAACCTGACCTTGCAGCTCCTCCTGGTGGTACCCATGCATATCTGTTCCTCCAGTCCTTCCTTTAAGAAGGCCTCCCAGCCAGGAAAGGTCCCAGACCATCCATTACTACAGGACCCTTGCCCGGCTAGGACGCCTCTTCTTTGTTTGGCCCAAGTATGGAAAGAACAGGACCTCCCCCAGGACGCTAGAGGGCAGCCCCCATGCGTAGCTCCATGGGAGATGGACTTCTCTACAACCCTGTTGGGATCCGGGGGTGCTGCCAGGGGGTGCTGCAGTGGTTCCTGAGCCCATATGGGCGGTTCTTTCTCCACACCCGGTAGTGCAACCACAAATGGGTCATCAAACACCTGGAGCACTTCCGGGTGGGCTATAAAAGGAGCCAGCAGCCACCACTCCGTGAGTGAGGGTCAGGAGGAGTGGAGGAGAAAGACTAAGAGCGAAGAAGAGAAAGTATTCTGTGTTTGTGCTGTGTTTTGGACTGTGTTGTGGGCTCGTGGTAATGGGGAAAAAGTTCTCCACGAGGGAAGAAAATAAAAGCTTGTGCTTCTATAAGTGTGTCTCCCGTGTCATAGAACAGAACAAAAGTAATCCTCAATACAACATTATAGTGCAATAGAAATATTACAAGTATGGAGCAGAATTCAACAGTAGATGATACCGCATAATAGGATTCAGATTTGTTCAGAATCCTGGAGACCCGGCCATCAAGCTGCCTTCCCCTATTGGCCATTCCACATCTGAGTTAGCACTGGGCCAGCCAATCCAATGAAAGGACCCCTCTACCCGATGATTCCTGCAATCCTCCATCAGGGATGACTTTACCTTAGGCAGACAAAACAACTTGGCAGGTGGGCAGAGGCACCAATGCATATATACACATACAGTTGTGCTTGAAAGTTTGTGAACCCTTTAGAATTTTCAATATTTCTGCCTTAATATGACCTAAAACATCATCAAATAAATGACCAAGTATAATATTTTTGTCTCATTTGTTTAACTGGTTTCTCTTTATCTACTTTCAGGACTTGAGTGAAAATCTGATGATGTTTTAGGTCATAGATAGATACTTTATTAATCCCAAGGGGAAATTTTTTTTTTAATCTCTCTTTTAAACAAAATACACAACAATTTACATCTTTCATGAATTTTTACCTTAAGCATTTCTTACGGGGATAAATAACCAATGATCAATCCTCAATTGTTTGTCCTTAGCTGTTTTGGTGCTTTACTGTTCAAAGAAAAGAAAGGTCCATGTGTCCAATGCTCTTGTGTGTGTGGTTTGTATAATTATTGAGAATCAGTCTTCTACTTAATAAACAAGGAAAGTTTTCTTTTTTGAAAGACTTGTTCTTACAAAAATAGGATTACATTTAAAATCAGGAGAAGGTCAGTCATCAGTGTTGTAATTTGGTCCCAGTCTGCGATTCCCTGGCCAGGTGGCCGTACCCGTAGGGGGTATTGAGTTGACTCCAAGACCAAAAGTGAAATGGCACAACGCGGAGCTCCACAAACTCCGAGAGCACGTCAATGCGGCAGTCATCAAGTTTTATTCTCCTGCATATAAAATGGCCTCCATGATGTTTCGAATAAAGACCCAATTTTTCTTTGATATTCCCCCCTCTGCTCCACGGTTTCAAATGACAAACAATTCAGAGATTGTGATTAAAGTGCACATTGCAGGATTTCATTTAAGGGCAGACATTTTGGTCACATGGGTGTAAAAAGTGTTGTCACTTCTACACTGATTGGCTCGAGTCTTCTTGCCCCCCTGCTGTAAATGCCCCCTCTGCCCAATTGTATGTCACTTTCCATCCCTCAGGAGCTTCATAAATATTGGATGTTTTGCCTTTTACCCCTTTATAGAGAAAAATATGTGAATCCTTTGAAATGAGCTCAATTGTTGTAAAATGTGATCTGTGAAATGTAACACGGGTGTCCCAGGGGCTCATGGGATGACATTTCCCTGCCATTCCCCTACTCTGCCCTGCTCATCTTCATGGTGACATGCTGGCTACTAGTGTACAGTTTGAATGGCTGTCCACCTGTGTGTTGAAATGTTGATGTCACTTGAGCTTCGCGTATTTGTGCTCCTCCACACTTGGGGCAGTGACCTCTGTGCACATGTCTGATTGGCACGAGTGCTACCTGCTTTGACTTGACCTCATCTGCTGTGGTGGGGGAATTTGTAACTCAGAGGTTTAAACACACGTGTCGTAAGGGTGTTCAATGTTTGGTGAAAAATTCAAGAAATAGTTGGTTGTGACAAACCCAGATTCAGCGCTGTGGCAAAGCTGCTTTCAGTTGTGGCCAAAAAGCATAATTTGGTGTGACGGTGCATGCTCTTCATGTAGAGAGATCACATGATGTAGAAGATTTGTCACCACAATTTTCTTGTAGCAGATCAATTTTTGTTTTTTTTACAAGTTTCATTGTTTCCCATCATTTCCAAAATGTTAAGCCTTCCCTGGAAATGTGTGTGAAAAACTCTTCCTAAACTGAACCTTCTGTCAGCCTCTAGCAAGTTAGGAGAGCTCACAAATTCTTCAAAATTCTGGTGAAGTTCGGCGTTGCTACCTAAATTAGGAACAATAATAATATGCTGTTACTCGTATTCCCAAGCGTAGGACCAAATTTGCAACAAATCTGAGCCGGTTGGAAACGTTTTCCTACTCTGAGGCACTTGATAAACACAGACACTGACCTTCATCTAAGTTACAAAAACAATTTAGAAGCTGCCCTGTCTCCATCAAACATTCACAGTAAGTGGACCCTTGAATTTCATGACCCCTTAGGGCAGTTATAAGCTCTAGGAAGGCACTTCTGGTAGATGCAGAAAGTTCAGGAGACATTTTGGAACATTTCTTCTTCCAGAACTGCTTCAGCTCAGCCATGTCCTTGAGACGTCTGCTGTGAATGGCTCTCTTGAGGTTCGTCCACAGCATCTCTGTTGGCTTAAGATCAGGGCTCTTGAGAGGGCCACTTCAAAAGGTCAATTTTTCATTTTTTTTTTTTTTTTTGAAGCTCTTCTATAGTAGATTTACTTTGATTTTTTTAGAGTCGTAATCCTGCTGCATCACCCATCTTCTATTAGCCACCCTGACTTGAGAATTTGTTTGCCTGTTAATGAAAGTAAGCTATCCAGGTCTCAAAGCAGCCCCACGTCATGATGCTCTTTCACCGCTGCGGGTCACGTTTTCATGTTGCTACACCATATTGGCAAAAGTATTGGGACGCCTGTCTTTACACACTCATGAACTTTAATGACATCCCATTCTTAACACACAGGCTCTAATATGGAGGCGGCCCACCCTTTGCAGCTCTAACAGCTTCAACTGTTCTTGGAATGCATTTCACAAGGTGTAGGAGTGTGTTGATGGGAATTTGTGACAAAAGAGAGTATTGGTGAGGTCAGGCGCTGATGTTGGATGAGAAGGCCTGGCTTTCCACAAGGTGTCGGAGTGTGTTGATGGGGATTCGTGACCAGGAGAGCATTTGTGAGGTCAGGCAATGATGTTGCATGAGAAGGCCAAGGCCAGGACAAGGACAGGCCATTCAGTCTAACACAGCTCGCCAGTCCTGTCCACTTAATTCTTTTAAAAACATCAAGCCGAGTTTTGAAAGTCCTTAAAGTCTTCCTGTCTACCACACTACTTGGTCTCTTATTCCAGGTGTCTGTGGGTCTTTGTGTAAAGAAACACTTCCTAATGTTTGTGTGAAATTTCCCCTTCGCAAGTTTCCAACTGTGTCCCCGTGTTCTTGATGAACTCATTTTAAAGTCACCGTCTCGATCCACTGCACTAATTCCCTTCATGATTTTAAACACTTCAGTCATGTCACCTCTTAATCTTCTTTTCCTTAAACTGTAAAGTCTCAGCTCTTTGAATCTTTCCTTATAACTCATCCCCTGTAGCCCTGAATCAGCCTAGTCGCTCTTCTCTGGACCTTTACTAGCTCTGCTATGTCCTTTTTGTAGACCCAAACTGCACCCAGGACTCCAGATGAGGCCTCACCAGTGTGTTATAAAGGTTGAGCAGAACCTCCTGTGACTTGTACTCCACACATCAAGGCGCTATATAACCTGACATTCTGTTAGCCTTCTTAATGGCTTCTGAACACTGTCTGCCAGTCGATAGCTTAGAGTCCACCACCAGGGTGATGATGCGAGGTGTACTCTTAATTCACTCATTAATACACTAATAAGGTATTCTCTCAATTTTCAGACCTCCTATTGTGAATTCAAGCTTCACAGTTTTACTTCCTACATGTAATACTTTACATTTACTGACATTAAATTTAATTTGCCACAAATCTGTCCATGTCCCTCTGTGATGATTTAACGGATCCCAAATTATCTGCCAGTCTTGGTATCATCTGCAGACTTAACCAGCTTGTTACTTCTATTCCTATCCAATTCATTTCTCAATTCATTTCTATCGAGAGAGAGAGAGAGAGAGAACGGACTGCCGGAGGGAGGGTTGTGGTTTAGAAGGCACGCTGTATGGAGAGTTGGTTCAACAGGGTTCAAAATAAACAGCATTCGAAACGTTATTCTGAGTGTGTCACTACTTTAATCTAGAGAACACTACACTACCCTTGTTTACCTCTCTCGAGACAAAGCCACGACTGCCCACGAGCGTCGGTATGCCAGTTGCTAGCGTTCAGTGAACAACCCGCGCTATAACTCTGTGAATTTTCATGTGATTTTGTGTTTTTTCACGTAAATTTTAATTGATTGTTGAAAAGTATGAAGGTGGCATGCGTGTCCGGGACATGGCTGCTGCATACCGTATGCCGAGAACGACGGTATCTACGATTGTGAAAAACGAAGACGTTAATAAAAAGTAAAGTGAGGTTAAATTTTCATTTATTTCATCTAATTGCTTCAGTATTTATGTATGTTAGTATTAAGCAGTGTTTAAATTATTTTGTACAACCCCATCAATGTATAATATGCCAATAACAATAGGATTTTTTTCATGGGAACGGATTAATCATTTTCCCTTTATTTCTTATGGATAAAATTAGTTTGGTATACGTCCTGTTTGGTATAAGTCAAAGGATCTGGAACTGATTAAGGATGTATGCCGAGGTACCACTGTATATATATTAAAAATAACAGTGACCCCAGCACTGCCCCCTGCTGGTCACCACTCTTAGCATCAGCCAATTCTGATTTGGTTTGTCACACCATCACCCTCTGCTTCCTGTGTCTGTGCCAATTCTGCACCCACCACACCCTGAACTGTCTTTTCTTTTAGTCTGTTTCCCTGATTCTCCTTTGTCGCCTTTGCCAGCTTGTTCTTTCCATTCCTATCCAAGTCATTTCTATATATTAAAAATAGCAGCAGCCCTAGCACTGCCCCCTGCTGGACACCACTCTTAACATCGGCCAAGTCTGATTTGGTTCCTCACACCATCATCACCCTCTGCTCCCTGTGTCTAAGCCAGTTCTGTACCCACCACACCCTGAACTGCCACTTCATTTAGTCTGTTGCCCTGATTCTCCTTTGTTGCCTTCGCCAGCTTGTTCTTTACATTCCTATCCAAATCATTTCTGTATATTAAAAATAGCAGTAGCCCCAGCACTGCCCCCTGCTGGTCACCACTCTTAACATCAGCCAATTCCGATTTGGTTCCTCACCTCATCACCCTCTGCTTCTTGTGTCTGAGCCAATTCTGCACCCCCCACACCCTGGACTGCCACTTCTTTTAGTTTGATGCCCACCCTCTCAAATGCTTTGCTAGACAGAGGGTAGAAACTGAGTACATGGAGCCCAACAATATCTGATCATTAATTAACAGATGAACTATGGCCAGTTAATAATGGAAGAGAGTAAAGTTGTAAAAGAGAAAGTCCTAGAGACCTCAGCCTACTGGCCACCTACCTGCTCCTGGGTTTTCTATAGCGGAGTCTGTGCTGGCTGTCCAATCTGATGACCGAACCTTTCCAACCAAATAAATAGAAAAACATGTTGACATTCCAAAATACCTCAAATGCATAACTGAATTTCTCAATGCATGTAAAAATAATGGCTATGCCTCATATGTACAGCTTAACTTTGGGGTTAGACTTTTCCTGTAACGTATCACAACGTTGATAAGCACGTGTAGACAAATAAGAGTTTTCCACGAGTGCCAAAAATCAAACCCACACGTGGCCGCAGCAGTTTGTACTCCTACCTTAACTGAAGACTGGGAAAGGTCAGGCGTAACGATTAGACTCAAAGGTTTATAAGAGGTGCTTTTCTGTAAACATCACTTCTTTTTGGTTTTTCCAATTCGTTCCTATTAAGTCCACATCCACTTCGGGGTCCATTGTGCTATGCAAACATTTGAAATATTAAAAAATAGAAGATAAAAATGGACACAAAAATGTGTTCAGTGTGTGTGGCGTGTATTCGACTGTGGGATGTGGTCAGACTGTGCAGGCTTGACTGTAAATTTGAACATAAATAAGAAACATCCTGTATAATATGCCATATTTGTTTGGAAGCAGAAAGTTTCATCCAAACTCCATAGGTCCCCAGGTCATCAGAATTTGGAAAGCAATGAAGAAAAGTCACACTAAGAGGGATTTTTTTAATGGTGAGGATTGTCAGCAAGAACCTCTACCCCAAGAAGTAGTAATCCTGTGCTACACTGGATATATTAGGACCTCTTTAACAAAACAGAAAGTTAGCCTCTACTCTATTATGGGCCTTTTGAGTGAATGTTCACTAGTGTTTGAACATCAGGGTCAACCAACCCAAGTGTCACAGGAGCAAAACAATAGGGCTGATCGTTATCAGGAAATAGCTTTACGACCAGGCTGGAAATGTCATCAGAAGAGCATTAAAGTCCTCTCCATGCCTGAAGTATGTTGGAATTGTAAATGGAGAGGTAAGCTGGAACACAGCATCGAAAGGCAGGAGTGAAAAGAGAGTGAGAGACAGTAAGAGGAAAGAGAGGAGGGCTGCTTTTGGTTGGGGAGTGGTAGATCAGTGGAAAGTGCAACCCACCCTTACTGACGGGTCAAAAGCTGTTCAGGCCGGAAGTGTTTTCAACGGCTATCAAACTTTCACTCCATGCGTGTTGCCTTTAATGTGTTATTTCTGTTGGTTTTACTGTAATTGAGGTGTGATGTATGATTTGGCCAGCCTTGGCTAAATTTCTAATCTTCCTTTTATCTCAAAGGTTCTTGAAAAAACTGTGGCTTCCCAACTACATCAGTATTTATTTGCTAACAGTTTATACGAACCATTCCAGTCAGGCTTCCGACGTTTTCACAGCACTGAGACGGCACTAATTAAGATCACTAATGATCTCTTAGTGGCTGCAGACTCAGGCCTAATCACAATCCTTGTTCTTCTTGACCTCAGTGCTGCATTTGACACTGTCTGTCACTTCACCCTACTAAAAAGGTTATCTGCACTAGGTATTTCTCACATTCCGTTAACCTGGTTTAAGTCATATATTACAGACAGAACTCAATTCATTCAGCTGGACACATGTAGCTCCACTCCCACTCCTGTAGTATCTGGGGTTCCTCAAGGTTCTGTCCTTGGCCCCCCGCTGTTTATCATTTATCTGCTCCCTTTGGGTGTCATTTTTCATAAATGGAAGATAAACTTTCATTGTTACGCAGACGACACCCAGTTCTATATCTCAACTTCACCATCTGCATCGCTTCCACCATCCTCACTTACTGATTGCCTTGCTTGAGATTAAGTCCTGGTTCTCTTCTAACTTCTTGCAGTTGAACTCTAATAAAACTGACGTGCTTCTTATGGGCACGAAATCTGCAATAGCGAAGGCATCAAAGATCTCAGTATTAATAGACAACACATCTGTTACCTGTACAGATCAGATAAAAAGCCTTGGTGTAATTCTGGACAGCACGTTGTCTTTTCAGTCTCACATAAGTTCTGTTACTCGAGCAGCTTACTTCCACCTGCGTCCATTTCTGTCAAATCACTCTACTGCCATTTTAGTTAACAGTTTGGTCACCTCCCGCCTGGACTTTTGCAACTCACTTGTCTTTGGTCTGCCTCAAAAGTTACTACATAAACTTCTACTTGTTCAAAATTCGCCTATTCTAACACCCCATTCTGATCACATCACACCCGTTATTCAGCAGCTTCATTGGCTGCCAATAAAGGTTAGGGTCAACTACAAAATTTTAGTCCTTACATACAAGGCCATTCATAATCTTGCCCCCACACATCTCTCACAGCTCCTACAAGTCACTAAACCCTCTCGCATGCTCAGATGCTCTTCTTCCATTAACTTAAATAATCCATCAGCACGTCTTGTCACGATGGGATACCGAGCATTTAGCAGATCGGCACCTTCCCTGTGGAACTCATTACCTGCTTACCTTAGGGACATGGCTATCCTTCACCAATTCCAGGCTAATCTCAAAACTCATTTGTTCAAAATTGCTTATTCACTGTAACTGTTATTGGTGTTTTATCTGATGTTTATTTGGGTTTTAAATTTTCTAGTTATTGAATGCTTTTATTTATTTTTTTTAACCTGATTGTACAGTGACCTTGAGTTTTTTGAAAGGTGCTCCAAATAAAATGTATTATTATTATTGGCTGGGATTGGCTCCAGCAGGCCTGTGACCCTGTGTTAGGATATAGCGGGTTGGAAAATGACTGACTGACTGACTGATTAGACCTGTGCTGTCAATATGAAAGAGGTTCAAATTGGAGAAAGCAGCAATTTTGAAACTTTTTCTTCTTTCCCTGTTCTCTTCTTTGTCTTGATCAGCCTGACTTTATCTCTTTTTCACCTCAGAACTTCTGAAAGCGTCTTAGGCTACATCCACATTACTGTGCCTTTATTGGAAAAAAAAGAAAGAAAAAAACAGTCATTAGTCTCCATTTTGGGCTTTTGTCCACCCTACCCCAGTGCTTTTGACAACCAAAGACTTGATATATTTTAAAATGCCCGCCAGAACCTTACACTTCTGGAAACACCGCCTCAGTGTTTGAGTGTGGATGGGTGGGAAATGGAGAGCTTTAAAAACGGACTCTAAGCATGCTCTGATTGGTACATACTTATTACGTGGTCATTTCCTGATTGGATCCTGCTCATTACAACATCTTGTCTCTGATTGGTCACCTTTCACAGAAGAAAACATTCCAACATAGCAGACATTTGAGAGTTTCTTTCCATGGCATTTCTTGTGTTGCTTACTTGTATTCATCTAATTTGGGTTTTGTGCAGATTGAATGCTGCAAATAGCAACGTCATATGAGGTTTCGGTCATTTTTACGTGAACAATATTACAGAACGCTAGTGAAGAGGTGTGGACCTAGAGTTCGCACAATTTCAAAATCCTCCTGTAAACTTAGTTGGTACTTTTTGTTTTTTTAAAACATGGACATTAACCCTGAAGTTTATTTTTGATAATTTTATGAAGTAATCTTATCACTCTTATTTTGACAGGAGCATCCTTCCCAGCTCACATGGTCAAGCAGTGAAGTATCTAATGACCTCCAGGACGAGGCTGTCCGTGTGAGGAAGGGAACCGTAGAAGAGACGAAGCAGACAATTGAGAGGAGAGAAGCGTTTTGCCCGGAGCATGGCCGCATCCAAAGAGGACAACGAGAACAAAACACTCAAGCACATTAAGCAAGAGGACTGTGAGTGGAGTGCCCCCAACGCTTTTTGTGTGAAGCAGGAGGATGACGAAAGGCCGATTTCGGCTTTTAAAGAGGAGGAGCCCAATGGTTGGGAGACTGCGGACATTAAAACGGAGGCTTGTACAGACTTCTCCATTAGTCTTGAACAGCAAAAGCAGGAGGTTGGGAATATTTTCAAGCAAGAAACTTCAGAGGAATCTCATTCCAGTGTACAGCCCGGGGTCACTAATCCGGGACAACTGGCTACAAATCAGAATTTTGCGGAAGTGAAATCGGAAGCAACTGAAGAGAAAATCAATGAAGGAAATGGGATAGAAGAAGAAGAAGAACAGAAGCCACTTAGGAGTGTGGGAATAAGTAAGTAATGTGACTAAACCTAAAAGAATGTGAAACTGTGTACGTTTATGAAGTTTAACAGTGGTGGTTTTGACATTTTCAGTTGGAGTAAATGATGGTGGGATATACGTTTGTTTGAATGTGATTGGAGACCAGCTGCTTGGCTTAGCTTTACATATAGGACAGGCAGCTGTCACGTTAGCAGTGAAATTTTACAAAGTAATACTCTTTGGTTTAATGAAAGAGTTGCATTTTAGTAAACAATTGACATATTCACAATTGTTCTGCAGCTGAGAGTCAAGTGTGAACAAAAAGTGCAAAATCGATAACCTCTGCACATTATAATCTCCAGGAATGATTTTGTTCAATTAAATGGGCCTCTAGACTTTTCTACAAGTTTCATCTGGGCTGCTGGTTCACTTTTGGGATGTCATATCCTGACACACCGACTGACGTTTACTCGTTAGGTGAATTTGTAGGACGTGTAAACCTGTCCAAAATTTTGCTCAGCTCACAGGACGGACTTTCCAGTGAATACACCTACTGAACATGTGGGGAAAGATAAATGATTCAGGGTGCACTTCGGACGGTACTACACACCATAATATTGCCCTAGTATAAAGTCAGGAGGAACGGTATCATCAAAAGGATAGCAAGATTGTGAAAATGAGGCTAAGCAGGAGCAGTGAAAATAGTGAGGGGTGAGGGAGCAATCGTGGCAGCTGGACATGGAGGTGCTCACATTTGAGTTTCACATCAGTTCCAATTGTCAGATCCCATTCATCCATTTTTTCTCAACCTGGGGTCTGGGGCAGATTTTGAAGTAAGGCAGACATCAACCTGAGAATGGATGCCAGTCCACTGGCACACACATCCATTATTAATGAAATGATTAACATAGCAAGCACATCTGCAACACACAGAGTAGGAAGAAGATTAAGAAATTGAACAGTCCGTGGAAGAACATGTAAAGTCCATACCCACAGTGGACAGGCTGAGGAATGAAGCCAAGGTGTGAAGCAGCAAAACAAATACGTGTGCTACCGATCTCTTTTTATTGTTTTCTTAAAAAGACATAACTAAACTGTTTGTGTTAATGCAGATTCACAGGAGGAAGGTGGCTTCTCCAAATCTACGATTGATCAAACATCCCTTCAGTGCAGACAGCAACACAAACTGGAGGACAAAGAGAAGATGAAGAAGTCAACAAGAGGATCAGACAATTTGATAGCAGCCTCCTTGCAGAGCAATTTATTCCCAGTTGTCAGACTAAGAAGGATAGAAGCCAGCCACGCTTATCATCAACAAGGGGATAAGACAGATCAAAAGGCTTTGTATACGGGACAAGAGTGCCGAAAAACCTTCAAAAAGAAATCTGAAAGTAAGAATCATAAGTCAGGTCGTTCAAGATCAAAGCCATTTGGCTGTCCTGAATGTGCCAAACGATTCTCTTTCAGTAGCAGTCTCCAGAGGCATATAAGAATTCATACTGGAGAAAGGCCATATTGCTGTTCTGAATGTGGCAAACGATTTACCGCCATTAGCATTCTTCAGAACCACATAAGAATTCACACAGGAGAGAAGCCATACTGCTGTTCTGAATGTGGCAAACAGTTCTCCACCAGCAGTAGCCTCCGACAGCACACACCAATTCATACTGGAGAGAAGCCATATCGCTGTTCTGAATGTGGTAAGAAATTCTCCACCAGCAGTAGTCTTCGACAGCACACAAGAATACACACTGGGGAGAGGCCATTTTGCTGTACTGAATGTGGCAAAAGATTCACTAACAGTAGTGCCCTTCAGAGCCATGGAAGAATTCATACAGGGGAAAAGCCATATTGCTGCTCAGAATGTGGCAAGCGATTCTCCAAATTCAGTAGTCTTCGGCAGCACACACAAATTCATACTGGAGAGAAGCCATATTGCTGTTCTGAATGTGGCAAACGATTTCTCCATAACTGTAGTTTTCAAAGGCATATGAGAATCCACACAGGAGAAAAGCCATATGGCTGTGCTGAATGTGGCAAAAAATTCATCGATAATAGTGGTCTGCAGCAGCACAGAAGTATTCATAGTGGAGAAAAGCCATATGTCTGTCCTGAATGTGGCAAAAGATTCCACCTTAACACCAAACTTCAGAGCCACTTAAGAATCCACACAGGAGAGAAGCCATATTGCTGCTCTAAATGTGACAAACGTTTCACCCATAGCAATAGTCTTCAGAATCACATGAAACATCACTCTATTCAGAAGTCGTGATGGTGGCAGATGTACCTATATTAGCAGTCATTTTAATCATTCTAAAAATCGCAGATGGAGATTTGCTTTTCTAAATGTGGGAAAGGATTTTCACTTTTACGTAATTTTTATTGACACTTAAGAATCCAGGGCGGCACGGTAGCGCAGTGGTAGCACTGCTGCCTTGCAGTAAGGAGGTGGTGGGTTTCGCTCCCTGTGTGGAGAGCGCTCTATAAATGTAAAGAATTACAGGTAAAATTCCGTTACAACGAATATCTTTACATCGAAATTTTCATTACAACAAAGTATTTTTATTGTCCCGACAGCTTCCCCATATGACACGAGTCTATAGAAATCTCGTTACTACGAAGTACATTCAGAAGATACTTTCATTATAACGAAGTGACCTTGAAATGCCTGAATGAATCATCCGCAGAGCAGTTAGTTTTGTGGCCGCAGCTCAGTTGTGCACAACGATCCCCAAACAGAAACATTGTCATTTTTTTTTCTTTCTTAGAACTTTCCTCATACTGTTTTTTTTTTTTTTTTTGCTTATTGCTCATCAACATTTGAAAAATATCCATTGGAATTGAACTCATTGTCCACCCCCCTATAGAAATGGCAGATACGAAAAAACGGTAACAGTTCATATTAGAAAAAAAAAAACTTTTATTTTTTGCAGCTCTTGATTGCAGCAAAAAGAAAAAAAAACGTTGCCAGTGAATTCGAAATTTCGCCATCAACGCTGTCAACTTTCTTCAAAGACTGTGCAAAAAAAGAAGTAAAATCTCGGGCTGCAAACGTATGTGAACTACTGCATTTGAAGACGTCGAAAAAGCCATTTTTATGTGGTTCAGTGATGCTCAGTCAATGCGGCACTCATTCAAGAAAATGTGAGGTTTGTAAATTCTCTTGGGACCTCCGTCAACTAGACGGCACTCTGAAGAGCGTCCCAAAGTGTGATCTCCTTGTCTGTACGGGGCAATAGCAGGCTCACAGATATGCTGCGTCTCTGCGCCAAAGTAAACAGAAAAGATCTCGATGGGTGATGCAAGGTTTGGCGCACGGACATTGTAAACGCAGATAACAGGATTACCTGGACACAACCCTGCCTGACTGCTGTGTCTGTGTATAGCAGAGTAGCAGATCACGCTACAACAAATAACCGTGCCATTCCCGTTTCAAGCTGAGTAAAGCTGGTGTTGATAAAGTACTGAGACTAAGCCTCGTGTTTTGGGGTGCAAGACAGGGATTTATAGTGCGACCCGATCTTTTATGATTTGCTTCTGTGGCGCTTCACTGCAGCGCTGTGAGCCTGCTATTGCCATGCCCCAGCAATGGACAAACAATTTTCCACAGACGCGGCAATCGCGCTTCAGGACGCACTTCAACGTGATGTTCCCGTTTGTGGGGGTGGGGGGGGAGATGATCCCAAAAGAGTTCAGAAACCTCACAATATGAAGAAATGAAGAAGAAGAAAAAGGATGATTCGGCTTCTGATTGATAACTGTGCTGCCCACAACATGCTTCCACATTTAGATAATGTTTGCATTGAATTCCTCCCACCCAGTTGCACAGCAGTGCTTCAGCCATTGGATTTGGGCTTCATTGGCACCCTGAAAGTGTATTATAGCAAGAAAATGCTGAGAAAAGTTCTCATCAGCATAACTTGTAGGCAGGAGGAGATTAAAATTAACACGAAAGAAGCTATTGAAATGATTGCAAACGCCTGGATACAAGTTAAAGAAAGCACTATAGTGACAAATACAGAACCTCATTACAACGGAATATTTTTTAGGTCCCTGGGAGTTTGTTGTAATGGAATTTTACCTTTATTATTATTATTATTATTATTATTATTATTAAGGAACCAGTGGGCCATGTAGGAAATTATGCTTTTATTATTTTAGTCTAATGGTAATGATTATAGATGATACACTTGAGGAAAGAATATTAAGGAAGCTAATGCATAGATTATTTTTATTTATACTTGAATTTGTGACCTCTGTAAAAGCAGCCGGTTTTTACCACACAGAATAGGAACCCTTAGCGGACAGATGGCAGATTAGTGAAAAACTAAACTTTCTACAGCAAAGGGGGCAGTATAGCAAAAATATATTTAAAAATAAAATAAAATTGTCAGGTCCTGATGGTCATCTTCAGCACAAAAAGCGAGGTCCTCACACCATCTGACTACCTCTGGGGGTCTGTCAAAACGACGCTGGATACAGGAGGGCTAAGGATGTGAACCTTCACCCTGACACGCTTTAAAAAGTCAGCCGCTTCAAGCAGCAAGAAGGAGTAGCCACCACACCGTGGAGAGATGTCCGAGACGCTAGTGACTGAATGGTCGACACACACAAACACTGTCTGTGAACATCCAGGTTGTATGGTGACTTGTCTCCTCCATTCGCTTTTTTGCTTCTGCTTTTGGCAGCATTAGGAATGTTAAAAGGCTACCATGGCTGAATAAACGTTTACTGCTTCTCTCCTGCTTGTCTTATTTTTGCTCTGTTTTTTGAGGGTCTCCTGTTGGAGAATTAGAGAAGAGGTGCTGCAGCAATCAGAAAGTGAAGCATTCTGGGTAAGCAGAGTAGCACGTGTATTGTGAAGTCCGGCTGTGGTAGGTGAGTGTAAGGATGAGAGGGTAAGAGTGTGGCTGAAGGACGTCCAGCTGTGCTAAGAAGTTTCCATCTACTCCTATAAGGGACTCGTACACTTACCGGCCACTTTATTAGGTACACCTCGCTACTATCGGCTTGGACCCCCTTTTGCCTTTGGAACTGCCCTAATTCTGTGTGGCATCGATTCAACATGGTGCTGGAAACATTCCTCAGGGATTGTCATTATTATTATTATTATTATTAATCATTATTATTATCATTAAGTCCATATTGACATGACAGCATCATGTAGATTTGTCGTCCGCACATCCACAATGCAAATCTTCTGTTTCACCACATCCCAAAGGTGCTCTGTTGGATTGAGATCTGGTGACTGTGGAGGCCACTGGAGTTCAATGAACTCCATGTCATGTTGGAGATGAGCTGTGCTTTGTGACTTAATGTGCTATCCTGCTGGAAGGAGTCATCAGAAGATGGGGATGCTGCGGTCATACAGTAAAGGGATAGATGTGGTCAGTAACAATACTCGGGTAGGCTGGGGCAGTTAAACGATGCTCAGTTGGTACTAAGGGGCCCAAAGTGTGCCAAGAAATTTTCCCCACATGCCATTACACCACCAGCAGCAGCAGCAGCAGCAGCCTGAACTGTTGATGCAAGACTTTCACGTTGTTGACCCCACCACCCGAATGTCACAGCAGAAATCGAGACTCATCAGACCAGGTAATGTTTTTCCAGTCATCCAACTTGTCCAATATTGGTGAGCCCGTGTGAATTGTGGCCTCAGTTGCCTGGGTTTAGCTGATAGGAGTGTCACCCGGTGTGGTCTCCTGCTGCTGTAGGCCAGCTGCTTCAAGGTTTGACGACTTGTGCATTCAGAGCTGCTCTTCTGCAGACCTCACTTGTAACGAGTGCTTATTTGATTTCCTGTTGCCTTTCTATCAGCTCGGACTAGTCTGGTCATTCTCTGACCTCCGGCATCAATATGGCATTTTCAGCCAGAGAACTGCCACTCACTTTATATTTATTCTGACCGTTTCTTCTAAACCTGAGAGATGGTTGTGTGTGAAAATCCCAGTAGATCAGCAGATTCTGAAAAACTCAGACCAACAACCACACCATGTTCAAAGTCACTTCAATTCCCTTTCTTCCCCATTCTGCTGCTCGGTTAGAACTTCTTCAGATGATCTTGACGATATCTACAGGCTGAAATGCATTGAGTTGCTGCCGTGTGATTGGCTGGTTAGATATTGGTGGTAACGAGCAGTCGAACAGGTGTACCTAATAAAGTGGCCGGAGAGTGCATGTCAGGGTGGTGTATTGGGCTGTCAATGGTTTCTGCTGCTGTGACAGAAGGATTGTGCAACATAAATACAATCTGAAACACAGCATACGCATTAACCATCACAGGGTGAACAGCATCCATACAATACACCTAATATTTGGTTAAATGTCCTTAAACACGAGAAGCTTCTGGCTGAATTCTGGTTGTCTATCTGACTGCTCTTCTTGACAGCATTGATGGAGCTCAATGACCTTTTCTTTTAAGCACAGTCAATAAGGGTTGAGGTCAGGACTTTAAGAAGGCCGTTCCAAACCCTTCATGTTATCTTGGTTTAGCCATTTCAACACCAGCTGTGTTTAGGGTCATTGACCTGCTGGAACACCCCACTACAGGGTGAGTCCAAATTATGTTAACACTGATGGTACTGCTATGTCTATACTTGTGGACCATTTATGTGCCACATATGGTACATGTGTTGAACATGATGGTGAACAGGTTGAGACGTTCCTGTAAACCATCATGTTTTGTGAATAAATTGATTCCGCCATTCAAATGTTAACATAATTTTGAGTCAGCCTGTATCTCCAAGTTTCAACCTTTCAGGTGAGGGTTTAATGAAACGCTGAAGAATTCTGAGGTAATTCTCCTTCTTCCTTTTCTCTGTCCGCTTTGTGCAGTACACCGCTTCCAGCCCAACAGCATGTTGCCACCACCACCACTACGCTCTGCTGTTGGTACAGTGTTCTTGGCGTCAAATGCCTCACTGTTTTTCCTCAAACCATAAGTTCTGGTCATTGCTGCCCCACACCTCAATCTCGGTCTCATCTGACCCATTAACGTTTCTTCTAGAAGAGTTTTTTTTCATCCACATGATGAGCTTGAAGGTGTCAGTTTGGGAGCAGGGGCGTCATTCTTGTTCCATGGTGATGTTAAAATCGCTTAGTGACCCTGGTGCCCAGCAGTTTCCAGTTCCTTGGTGGTGGCTCTTGGGAGTGCATCTAACCATCTGGACCAACTTCCTCTCAGCTGAGTGTGACATTTTGGGTCTTGACAAAGTGACATCAGCTAAAAACAACTTGTGCTGACGAGCAATTGTTTAAACTGATGATGTTGGAATCTGACGTGGCACCAAGCGACAAATCCCTGACTTGTCTAAATCCATGATCCTTGTTGTCATGTGTGGACCGAGCTTCTTGCACACTCGACTTCTTGGAACAATCCAATTAGTGCCACCTAACAAGCAAGCTACCAGGTGGAGTCAATTATGATAAATTTATGAAAACAGCTGGCCAATGCCTTGAGAGAATGTCACCTTAAGGCTGGCCATATTGTGCCACATGTCCAAAGTTTGTCCAAACATCAAAGAGCTTACAGAGTTGCACTAACTGCTGCCATAACTGCACTTCTCTGTGGTTCATTCTCTTCCATGTGGTCCAATTACCTCTTCCAATGAAGACTAAAATATTCCTTCACTTTTTCTGTGATAAAATAAAAACCCTAAATAACTCAACTAATAAAAATCCACCCTCTGTTTGTATTGGTTCCTGTCTTCCTCTCCCTCCAGCTGCTTTTCCACATTTCCACCAGTTTTGTCTCTATTTATTAGGGACTTGGTCTGTAAGATGAGGCCTGCTACTTGTGTACTGGACCCCCAACCACACCACACTCCTCAGATCCTGACTTTGTGCCATAATATACCCAACCCTTAACACCGGTTCAGAGCAGCTACTTTGAAAATCGCTTCTGCTACCTCAACATTTCAAAAGTCCATTCCTGATGATGACAATCTCGACAAAGTTTGGCTCATCTCTCACTTAACTTTTTCAATGAAAAAGTGCTTGAACATGTTCTGGGTTCTCAACTCACCAGTTACTTATTGTATAATAAACTGATGGAGTCCTGCATAAGTGCTCTACTGATTTACGTATGGTGGCAGACCATGGGCAAACGAGTGCAGCATTTGCTATGGTCAAACATGACATTCTACTGTCCAGAATGGAGGACATGCCAGCTGTCTCTGAACTGATGGTCTTGAAATCTGAAGTTGTTTAGAAGTGGCTCCAAGAAACATCCCTGACTTGTGTGAATCTGCAACCGACCTTCTTGGGAATTTCCTATTGTAATGCGTGTTGGTCGTCAAATGAACAAAATGGAGGAACAGCCAGCAGGGATCCATCATCAAAATCTATGAAAGCATCTGGCTGACACCTTGAGAGAGTGTCACTTTAAGACTGGCCTCATTGGAAGAAAGAGAAAGAGAGCAAGCTATTTCTAATTGATCCTTTTTACCCCCTCAATTGTAAGTGTCAACACAATAGGCTTCATAGCCATAACTCCTGGCAAAACTGGAAATTAAGGTCAAAGCTATCTTGTGTAATAATGTATTACCTTAATTTAAGACTATAAAATGTCAACAAAGCCATGTTTCTATGACCAAACAGTGAACTTTGTGAGCTGGAATGTCAAAGGTCTCAATCATGAATTAAAGAGGAAAAAGTGTTCTGTTACCTAACAAGTCTATAAGCCAAGATAGATTTTTTACAGGAGACTCATGTATTAAGCAAGGATCAGTTTTAGTTACAAAGAAACTGGACTGGCCAAATATTACACTCTAAAGAAAACTAGAGGTGTGGGAATCTTAATACATAAAACAATTTCATTTGTAGTATCAGATGTAGTATCTGACCCTGAAGAGTGGCCTTACTGTGCCACAAGCCCAGGCTTTGTCTGACCATCCAAAGATCTTAAAGAGATGAATGGCAGAGTAATAGAGAAATGGCCAAAATAACTGTAGGGTTATATATATATTATAACTTCAGCCTCCATCTGGGCCGATCATGTCTTCCACTGAAGACTATAAAATATTCCTTTATTCTTCTATGATAAAATTAAAACCTAAATTAAGCTAATACACCTAAATTCTGTTAAGTGAAAGGCAAACTTTATACCAGCACATGACCATCATTGGTATCAGGTAAATGTGGCACTCTGTGACGGTGTGCTGTTGCACCCTGGATCCTCTTGGACCTGCCACCATCAGTAACACCACTGAGATGAACTGGGCAGATGATGACACATATAGCAAAGGGGTAGATGTCAAAAAACAGTGTCTGAAAGTTCAGTGCTCAAACGTTCAATAAATAATTAAATGATCCGTCAAAACTGTGACAATCCCTGAGTTTAAACTCCAAAGTTTAAAACAAGAATAACACCATCACAGTTATCGGGGTCATTGTTTCATCTGATGAGCCGAGCACAACTCCCACTTCATCTACCCGGCTCACTCATTGCTCGCTCAGGGGGCGGAGACACTGGCAGCTGCGGACCTCACCAACCCAACCCCCATCTTGGCTGCCTCAAGTGGCATTGGCCAGACCGCTCGGGCTCGGTTGTCTTCTCATCAATCCTTCTCGCACCCCTGGCGTGCCTGAGATCACCTGGATCGCACCCACTCCTCCAAACAGTCAGTGGGAATGATCTGTCCCTACAGTGCCGATCCTTCGCTCCCTCGCGGGGTCTAAGACATACATATATGTGTAAAAGCGGGCGGATTTGTCAGGCACCTTAATGATGCCACGGAGGGCACAGTTAGGCAGCAGAGTACATAAGGAGCCTACACGGCATCAGGGGGAAAGACTTAAAGACTTAAAGTGACAGAAAGAGCAAGAAAGAACTGACAGAACGACAAAAGATCAGAGATGCCGTGAGTACAGCATCGGGAGGGGAGGCAGGCCAAGCCAGCCAGCCAGCTGTTGTGTGAGAAGTAGCGCGGTTGTTGGCCCTGTGAAAAAGTGAAGGATCTACGCTCTACCCACTAATCTCTGGTCCTGGAGTGGGTGCAATTGAGGAGGGGGTCCTACCCTTGGGATCCAAGGCATGCAAGGGGAGCGAGAAGAATGACGGGAGGACAACCGACCCTGAGTGATCTGCCCGATGCCCCTCATGGCAGCCAAGAAGGGGGTCTGGTTGGTGAGGACCGTGGTTGCCAGTGTCTCTGCCGACTGAGTGAGTAATGGGGGAACTAGGAGGGAACATTGACCCGATGAGTGAGTTGTGATGTTTTTTCACTCCCATTTTACGTTCTGATCCAGCGTATCATGGATCGTCACTGTTTAAAAGGATTATTTATTTATTTATCTATTTATTGATGAAGAGAGCACTGCACTATTTGTACACTTTGACTTGTGTTTTCTTGACTTTGTTTAAAATACTGTATCACTTTCTATGCCTACCCCTTGCTTTGTGAGTGTCCTCATTTGCCCGGCTCATCTTGATAACGTTACAGATGGTGGTTGGTTCAGGAGGCTTCTGGAAAGAACCAGCAGCGTGGAGCTAACCCGCACTCTCACACACTCTGATGGTAAATTACAGGCTGGCCAGATTTTTTTTAAGTCTCAAACTGGGACTCTTGTGTCACATGTATGCCCTGCATGCATAAACCCATCCTTAGTTATATCAGAAAGGGTTAAGGGTGCAGGCAAAAAAATATTTAAAAAATGAACACATAGGAGTCCACACCATGCTTGATGTGGTAACAAATAAATGGTAGTGCTGTCTGTTATGTCTTTTTCTTAGTCATCCTTGTGATGCTGTCCAAATTGAACACAAGTTGTTAATCAAACCCCTGCCAAGTCCCCCTCAGAGGTTTATTACATATTGGGAATGGGGTGGGGGGACTCATCCCTTGGAGTTTCATATGCGCTGCTCTAAATATATTGTGAGGAAGTTTTATTAGATGGGCTGTCTGATAAAACCAGACATAATGAAATTCTTTAGTTGTTTATCGAGACACATGGCCTGAAATCAGGACTGTTGCAGTCACTCGGATGTCTGGTCACCCTGACAGTGAAACGGAGAATCGTTATAAACTGCAGATGATGGAGCTGAGAGCTTGGTTTAGTGTAAGTAAACGTTTATTTCTGTTAAGCATGGGCGTCAGAGAGTGACATTTCAGGCTTACGCCAGGTATGCCATACCCCACCAGACCACAAGGGGGAATGGTCGCCAACAGTTCCATCTCTTTTTGTCACCTGTAGTCTGGAGAAGATGCCCACCACCCTAGGAGACCCACCTCATCAGGTTGAGAACATATAAAGCCGAGAGCTCTCAGAAGATGGCAGCTCATTTCGGGAAGGCAACCCCCACATGACAGAGCTGCCAGAACTTGACCCGCTCGAGACAGAGATGACTTTGTTGAGAAGCCAATCAGGCTCAAAAGGCATTTCTTGCACCACAGAGGTTTTTTGAACTCTGTGAATGGGGCACCCTAAAATTTTGTTGGGTCTCCTTTGCCTTCTTCCTCACTTACAACTGGCGTAGTCTGCAGGATTTTCTGGGGTAAGATGGAAGAACTGGTAGATTTGTTAAATTAGTTAGCTGACCAGGTCAATCGACTATAAATTCAGCCAGCCAACCAACAATCATGAGCCTGCCAAGGCTCCCTTCCGATTGCTGGGTCAACTGGTAGTCCCTATGAGGCTTAGGGATGATGGGAAAACTAGTAATTTTCAGGAGAACTGCGGCATCTCAGTGCTGGCCACAACAGAAGTGGGTGCATCTCTTAGCTCCTTTCGGTTGGGTAAGGCGTAATGTAACTGTTACAATATGGGAGGAGCATGTTCCTGCTGATTACCCAACACTGAAAAGTGATATTCTTACCTGCTAAGGGCTTACACCGATCAGTCAGGAACAGCACTGCCAGGACTGGATGGTCGATTGTAAATTCTCAGTGAGGTCCGAGGTATTCAATCTGTCGGGGCAAAAACCCAAAGAGAACACAGCAGAATGGGTAGTGAAAGTGGTGACCACATACTTTCTCATCCCTGCCCTCCCAGACCAGTTGGTTCACCCAATCTGGAGGCAGTCCTGGGTGACTCAGTAGAAGGTGATTGAGATCATGGATTGGTACCGCGTGGCCTTCAAAATGGAGATGAGGGAGGAGAAGAGATGTGAACGAGTGACCTGAGTCAGAAGGAAAGGATCTCAAGTCTCCATCCCAGAGAAGGGCTATCACTATGGAAAGCCAGGGTATGTAATAACAAATTACCCCAGGTCAGGTCAGGTTGCAGAGCATGCACTGGTACAACGCATTCCCACACCCACCACAGGACAAAATAGCTCAGGATTCTGGTTTGCATCCGCCCAGACAGACACGCAGTCCAGTCCCACCCTCCAGAAATGACCATCTATCTGCCGTAGCCAGGTGTTACATGGGTGTCCCCTTGGTCTGGTCCGGCCACTTGGGTCCTCAACAATGAGGGTCTTGCGAGTCAGACCACCCTCGGTGAATCGCACCACATGGCCATTGTAGCTTAACTGACGCTCCCTCACAATGCAGGTCATGTGCCTCATTCGGGACTCCACGAGCAACAGAAAGTCAAACCAGTGGGGCCCAAGGATTCTCTGAAGAGACACAGTACTGAAGGAGTCCAGTCTTCATCTCAGGTCACTGGATAGCCGCCATGTCTCACAAACAGGGGGCACCAGGACTCAAAAGACTTATACCTTCATCCTTTTGCATAGATATCAGCGCCACACACCCCTTTCTAGTGACCTCATAACCCCCCCATGCTCTCCCAATCCGTCTACTGACTTCATAGGAAGAGTCACCAGAGACATGAATGTCACTGCCAAGGTAAGTAAACCTCTCGATGACGAGGTTGACACTCTCTCCACAGACAAACACACTTCTGATGGCCGTACCTGAGAGGTCATTAAAAGCCTGGCTCTTGGTTTTTATCACAAGCCCAGACCCTCAGACTCCTCGCTCAGTCTCTTGAGAGCCCCCATCAGAGCCTCCATTGAAGATCACAGCATCATCAGCAAAATCAAGATCAGTGAATCTCTCCTCACCAACAGATGCCCCCCTGCCGCTGTACCCCATGACCCTGCCCAACACCCAGTCCATACAAGCACTGAACAGAGTAGGAGCAGAAACACACCGCTGACGAAGCCCAGAATCAACTGGGAAAAACACAGTGGTCCTGCCTCCACACTCCACACAGCACTCACAGTACCAGTGGACAGGCTGGCAACTTTGGGGGTTCCCGCAAAGAGTCAGGATGTCCCACAGGGCAGCTGGATCAACTAAGTCAAACGCTTTACAAAAATCAATAAAGGCCTCAAAGAAACTCTACTGGTATTTGCGTTTGCGCTCCATGAGAACTGTCAGTGCCAGGATGTGGTCAATGGTAGACTTCTTAGGCGTAAAACCAGACTGTTCGGGTCGCTGGTAGGTGAGCAAGTGATCACGGATCCTATTGAGGACGACCCTAGTAAGGACCTTACCTGGCACCGAGAGCAGTGTTACCCCCCTGTAGTTGCTGCAATCCAGGCGATCACCCTTTCCTTTCCAGATAGGGACAACAAGTCCCATTTTCCAGTCAGTTGGGATGATGCCAGTCTCCCAAATGGAAGCAAGAACTGTTTGCAATGCCAGGAAGACAGCTTTACCACCAGGCTGGAGAAGTTCACCCCGGATACCACAGGTCCCTGCAGCCTTTTCTCCCCTCAGCTGGTTCACCACTTGTGCCATCTCAGTGAGACTAGGTGGTTCACAGCCAATTGGAGAATCAGCCTCAAGAACCATAGGCCCAGAGATATCCAGCGTCCTAACCAGAAGCGCAGCTGCTCAAAGTAGCCAGCCCACCGGGTCACAACTGCAGTGTCATCCATAAGGAATGGTTTCATCAGACCCCCTGATTGCGACTCTGCGAGAAACAGATTCAGATGTATGTAATGCTTCGATTCCTCTGTAAGCAGGACTTAGGTCACTAGTCCATAGATGGTGTGTCACCTGCTCACAGATTCCTCTAACAAACGCCTCCTTATCTGCCCTCAGAACCCTCACAGCCGTCCTTCTCAGTGACTCCTCTCAACGATATCCAGAGTGCCCTGCGAGATGAAACACCTCCTTCTGGGAACACCGGTTACCGGTGATGTTAAACTACCACTTAATGGATGAATTAATAGATTGTGACTGGGCACATGGAGACTGGAGCGTAGTGATGGGAAAACGAAGCCTCGTGCAGCTTTGAGGCTTCCTTTCTATTTGCGCCGAAAAAAGATTCGAAGCTTTCAAGCCTCAGCCCCAGTATGAACAGCGACATCTGGTGGTTAACTGAGGTCATGGCATTCTCTCAAGAGCACAAGTGAAGCGGCACTCACTGTTTTCAGTCTCACGTCAAAAGTAAAAGGTAGGAAAAGTCTGTGTTCATTTTATTCTGCTAATGTCCTTGTCCATTTATACCATTTAACCTTTGAACGCCGTTTCCCTCCGTTAGTGGCAATCTGTCACCAAAGCTCTCCAAATCTCTCTCCTCACACCCCAACATTGTTGAATGAGAATGCTGCATTTTATATAGGCTACCTGCTAATTTTGCGCCAGAGCTGTCAAACCGACAAAACGCTGTCGAACCAATGAAGCCCGCATGTGAAGTGCTAATGACGTTCGAAGGATCAAACGTCACGGGTCACGTGACAGCTGTTTTTTGCCACAGTGATTCGACTCACTACGCTTCAGATTGACTGACAGAAGCTTCGACGCTTCGGTATCATTTTCCCATCTCTACTGGTGCAGTTATATTTATGACAAGACGTTCACTGGCTATAAATAATGCAAATATAGAGATAGCCACTTGCCTTGTCACGAACATTTGGAAAAAAAATGTAAAATAAATTAAGTTTTAATTCAAATGTTTTAGCGCCCCTTCACAGATTAACACGGAAGCGACACAATGTTTTACCGGCGGTTTGAGCGCCATAATGCTCGAAGGGTTGCGAATGAGGCCTACAGGTGCTGCGATAGCAAGTCGTGGGCTCGCTCGAACTAGCTGACGCTGAGGCACGCGCCTGAGGCCATTTTTTCGAGCGCGGTCACAGTTTCTGGCGGCCGAGTGCGGAGGCGCGCTTCCGTAACCGCTGGAGGAGAGAGGGCGACAGTGCAATATTTAAAGTCAGAGAACCAAGTCAGAAGGATGGAGAGTTCAGTTTTAAAGTAGCCGTCAAGAGGAATTTACACGTGTGACAAAGCATAGAATTGAAAGCGGGAGAAAGTTAAAACAGTACTAGATGACGCTAAGGCACGCGCCTGAGGTCGATTCTCGAGCGCGCTCACAGTTTCTGGCGGCCGAGTGCGGAGGCGCGCTTCCGTAACCGCTGCAGGAGAGGGGGCAAAAGTGCAATATTTTAAGTCAGAGAAACAGGTCAGAAGGATAGAGAGCTCGGTTTTAAAGTAGCCAGCAAAGAGACTTCATACGTTTGGCAAAGTATAGGAATAAAAGCGGGAGAACGTTAAACAGTATTCACAGAAACGAGGGTGAACGAGAAGCCCACAAGTCACAAAAACAGACGGGGTACGCGCGCGCAAGAGCAGGAACATTTAAATAGGGTGGACCGCACCTGAGCAGCTGTTGACGAACGGTGCACGTCCCGACGTGACTGCTTATTGGACGTAAAGGCGGATTGGATGGTCCAAAACCATTGTCCGAACGCCAGGGGTCGTCTTTTGACCAGGTCCTCTGACTGTAATGTAGATTTGTGCCAGTAGACATGTACCGTTTGTTGCGTATTTAATAGTTGCTAAGTTTTTCCTTTTTTTTTAATCAGCTTGTCCTTCGTGATCCGTTTTGCAGCTGGACGAAGGAGGAGGTGAAGTTTTTTGTTTTGTTCCTTTTCTTTTCACTGTTGATTTGGAAGCCACTGTAAATATTATAAGTAACATCCGCACTATTTTTTTTTTTTTTGGACTTTGCATTGGACTCTGTAAAATATTTGTTTGCAATACATTTGTTTGTAACATAGTTTCAGGCTCAGCTAGTATAAATCAGAATCCTGCTTTTGAACAGTCTTTTTAGTCTGTGTCTCTCTTACTCCATCCCCTGGTTGCTCGGTTTCATCTACTGGCACCCCAAATTGTGAGTCCTTACCTGGGGTGTCAAAATATTGCCATGACTAAACCCTTCTTGATTCCCTTTATAGGTACTGCCCAGATTATTGGGTACCCCATTCAAGCCCCTTACGATTCCAGTAGCAATATGACCATTCCACCACACCAGTACAATGGAGAACAGGCCAGCCTTACCTGTTGTCACACACGTGCGATTGGGAGGCAGCTAGAGGGCTTGAGTAATAGTAGTACCACAGCAGGCCAGGAGGTGGCGAGCTGCACTCTCTCCCACAATCCTCTGCAGACCATCCACGGGAAATCGCGCTAGCTTCTGGTGCCATTGATGATGCCACGTCCGGTCCCGATGACATCACTTCCGGTACCGGTGTCATTGATGATGGCACTTCCGATTCCAATGACGTCACTTCCTGTGCTGACCTTTAAAGCCGCCATCTTGCCTCCATACCATCAGTTCCATTTTGAACTCCAATCTATGCACATCAGTGGCATAACTTATACCCTTTTGAAGCCGGGGAACAATATATGGGTGGCTGCCCCAAACCTTATTTGATTTTTGTGTACTTATTGGGACTCGAAGATCTTCATGGTGTGCAGGTGTGATCCTGTACACCACTGTATACATGGTGAGGTCACCCCTCTGGCTGCCAAAGGATAGATAAGGGAATGGCTACCCAGCATGACTGTGGTTTGTCGAGAGCGAGGCTGTCAATGTGCCTGCAACATTAGTGTGACCTTTGACCTGGTTATGCTGGATGTCACGCCCTGCCCACCTCATTCAAACACAAGCTAAAGTCCACAAGGAATGCTATTGTTTCAAGCGATGGTCAACCCAGCATAGATTTCATGCCACTCCCACCCAAGACCACATTTGTGTTAAACAACAGCCCGGACTTCCAGGGTGAGCTGTGGAGCCAGTTGATGGAGTACCACCACCAGATCAGAGACCTGGCCAATGTCCACTTATTAGGGATTATACTGAGGGTGAACAACCTCTTGGAGCCCCCTTGGCAGTGCTCAGTATCTGCCCACTCTGGACATGAAGAAAGTCTATGGCAGATCCCCCTCACGGCCTCTCCTGGGGAAGCGACCTGAATTCAGGTGATGCAAAATCCCTGACCAAACTAATTGAGGTCGTGGAAAAGAAGATGGTGGCAAAATTGGACACCAGTGTAAGCAATTCCACCCTTCACCTCTAGGGGTGCTTTCTTGGAGCACTTTTAACCACACGGCGCAAAGAAGAAGAAGAAAACCTGGGGATCTTCTCTGCCTGCTGGCATCAGGCACTTCAACGCCTTTTCCCAGCATCCCTTCACTTCCAGCCCGAAGCTGTAGGAAGATAATTTAGTAAAGACTTCAATTATTGTTGCATAATATTTCTTGAATTTTATGTTTTTCTTCTATTGCTTTATATTATACTGGTACCTTTGTCATTTATGTTTTGCTGCTGTATGCTGTCTTTGAATGTCCTCCTTGAGATTAATAAAGTGAATCTAAACTGATCTAAAACCACTAGAGCCCGTCGGGGAGCACACATGGGAACTATTTCCCACGTGCGGTGACAATTGTGAGGCAGTAGAATCACCGAGATGGCACAACATGTGAAAATGTGACTCACGTACTGTTTATGGAGGGACGGAAGGAGCTGAGATGGCAGTTTTTGATATAAATATGCACACAGTATGCACAGCACCCTCCACAATTATTGGCACCCCAGGTTAAGATGTGTTCTTAGGCTTCTAATAAATTCTTTTTTTTTCCCCAAAAAATATAGGCTCACAACACAAAAAAGAGAAAAATCCAACCTTTAATTGAATTACATTTATTCATTGGGAAATAAATCCCACATTCAGAAATACGTTTTTTTTTACATGAAATGATGTGTGTCACAATTATTGGCACCTCTGCTGTTAATATTTGGTACAACCCCCTTTTGCCAGCAAAACAGGACTTCATCTTCTCCTCTAATATTTCACAAGGTTAGCGAATACAGAGACAAGGATTTTTGACCATTCCTCTTTCTAGATCGTCCAGAGTCCTGGCTCCTCTCTTATGCACGCTCCTCTTCAGGTTTTCAATGGGGTTGAGGTCTGGGGACTGAGAAGGCCATAGAAGGAGCTTGATTTTGTGTCTGCTGAGCCATTTTTTGTGTAGATTTTGCCCACATGTTTAGGGTCATCATCCTGCTGGAAGACCCGATGACGACCCATCTTCAGCTTTCTGAAAGAGGCCACCAGATTTTGATTTAAAATGTCCTGGTATTTCAAGGAGTTCATGATGCCAGGCACCCTAACAAAGTTCCCAGGGCCATTGGAAGAGAAACCGCCCCACGGCATCACAGATCCTCCACCCACTGATTCCTGCTGAGACAAACTGCGATGCGGAGCTCTGCGCGAGTTTCAGCTGGGCGGGGCGGGGCTGGGCTGAGCTGGGCGGGGTGGGGCGGGGCTGAGCCGAGAGCGAGCACGCAGGGGTCACGGAAAGTCCAGCAAACAGCAGCGCGAAAGTTACAGCGCCTTCGCTACGCAGTGAGTCAATAAACAAAGATATTTGTAGACAGCCCTTCAACTGCGTGGAACCTGAAAGTAAAATTGCTAAGTAAACTGAATAAAGACAAAAATGGCAAGATAAACTGTTATCACCGTTTGAGCTGTCCTTGACTAGCAGCGTTTAGGGAGTTGGGCGTTTTAGGTGTAACGAAGACAAGTACATAAGGAACAGTTCTTTGCTAGTTGCCCCAAAGTAACGGAGTTAGGAGTATATATAACAGTCTTTTGATTAGCCCCAGGCTCGACACGATCAGGCATTTGAAATCCGTCCTTTTACTATTCTGTCCCCGAACGCCGTATTAGCGAGGCTTTTCTCCCAAGACCCAGTCCGTACGGAGTGTGCGTCGCCCCACTGGTTGTAGTGAACGTGGACAGATAGTTTTACTCACCAAGAAAGTCAAGGCTGAGAATCCGTATACTTTAATATAGATTTCTGGTAAGAAGTCATACAAGTACTAGGACGTGAAAGCTATTGACAACTCGAAGGTAAAAGGACGATAATTTCCTTAACCTATATGGCGGATGGTAAAGCAAAGGCTAAAGCAGCGTCAATAGCAAAAAGGGAGCTAGGGACATACCAATATGTATTAATTAAATAGGGGGTGGAGTTAGGAATGTACCAAACAGTCTAATTACAATATTATCACAGGCTGCTGTAGCAGCACAGTGGGCATGAGGTGCTTTTTCACATACTCATTTTTGGATTCACGCCAGACCCACTTAGAATGTTTGTTGCCAAAAAGCTCAATTTTAGTCTCATCTGACCAAAGCACACGGTCCCAGTTGAAGCCCCCAGTAACGCTTAGCAAACTCCAGACATTTAGGTTTGTGATTGTAGGTGAGAAGAGGCTTTTTCCTTGCATGTCTCCCAGACAGCTTGTTGGCATGGAGATAGCATCTTATGGTTGTCATGGAGACTTTCCGACCCCCCCCAAGATACCACTCTTTGGTGCAGTTCTCTAACACTGAGCTTGGGAGAATTTTTTACTTCTCTTACCATCCTCATCACTGTGCATGGTGGCAAGATAAACTTGGGTCCTCGTCCAGCCTTGTTTGTCACTGTCCCCATTGTTTTACACTTCTTTATTATTCCTCTGACTGTAGATACAGGAAGGTTTAGGCAAGTAGCTATTTTCTTGTAGCCATTACCTGACTTATGAAAGTCGACACACATCTGCCTTACTTGAACGGCAGGTTCTCTTGTCTTTCCCATGTTGAAGAGTGGCTAAGAGCAATAGGACTCGGTGTCATGTCATATTTATACCCCAGGGACACAGGAAGTCATTAATTACTAATTAAAAGTTCCAATTTACTCTGATCAACCTTAAAAACTAAACTAGAAATTACAAAAATGCTTCAATTACATTTAATTTATAGGAATTGTTAGGGATGCCAATAATTGTGGCACACATGATTTCATGTAAAAAATGTATTACTTAATGTGGGATTTTTTTTTCCCCCAATAAATGTACTTCAGTTAAAGGTTGGATTTCTCTCTTTTTTGTGTTGTAAGCCTTTATTTTTTTTGGGAAAAAAAGAATTTATTAGAAGCTTAAGAACACATCTTAACCAGGCATGCCAATCAGGCTGTTTGGTGCCCTGGGCGAGCCCCTCCCCCCCCCACCATTCTAATAAACACTGAACAAAATCAGTGTGATAAAACAAACTATTGGAAATATAATGTCTAACAGAGACAAAAATCAAATTTTACATTTATACAGCACCAAAATATTTCGTTATTGTGTAAAGAATTTTCACTTTAGCACCATCTCCAGTCATCAGTTCACCAGGTCAATAACAACTACATAAACCTTTTCTCTCAGAGCTGCAGTCAGTTTATTATTTCAAGTCAACTTTCCCCGCCTACCACTCTCCACTACACAAGTCATTTGCATTAGTAAGTTAGCACGCAAACATATATATCCATACACAAAAACTCTTACTAACTCAAATCATTTTATCAACATGTTCAAAATCTCATTGACGATATTTTACCATTTTAAAGCCTGTAATGTGAACTCCAATTATGGCGAATATAATAACCCGTGATAAAGAATAGAGAGAGCACACGCATTGAGCTGGCGTCCGCTCCACACAGGAGAATCCCCCGCCGTCCTGCCCCTCTCCTCCCTGTGTGACAAGAAGCAAGCAGCAGGCTCACCTCGCAAATGGAGGGCGCCCTAACTCCCCACAAATGGTTAATAGAAAACCGATCGGTGCCCATGCAATCCCAAAAATGTGCTGGCATGATGTTGGAGCAGCAATGGGTGTGGGAAAAAAAAAATATATATATTTTTTTCCGAAGCCCAAGATGCCGCCCTGGGCAACGGCCCATGTTGCCCATATCAAAAACAACCACTGGTGCCAATAATTGTGGAGGGCACTGTACGTATACATGGACAAACCTTACCATTTCTGTTATTAATACAGTCAAAGTAGGGAACCCATCCATTATCCAACTTGCTATATCCTAACTACAGGGTTGTGGGGGGGTCTGCTGGAGCCAATCCCAGCCAACACAGGGCACAAGGCAGGAAGCCAACCCACCGCAGATACTGTTTATATCTGGTGAACACTTTAAATATATTCAGATCCATCCATCCATCCATTATCCAACCTGCTATATCCTAACTACAGGGTTGTGGGGGGGGTCTGCTGGAGCCAATCCCAGCCAACACAGGGCACAAGGCAGGAAACAAATCCTGGGCAGGGCGCCAACCCACCACAGATAATGTTTATATCTGGTGAACATTTCAAATATATTCAGATGCATCCATCCATCCATTATCCAACCCGCTATATCCTAACTACAGGGTTGTGGGGGGGGGTCTGCTGGAGTCAATCCCAGCCAACACAGGGCACAAGGCAGGAAACAAACCCCAAGCAGGGTGCCAGCCCACCGCAGGGCACACACACTGGGGACAATTTAGGATCGCCAATGCTCCTAACCTGCATGTCTTTGGGCTCTGGGAGAAAACCCACAAAGTCACAGGGAGAACATGCAAACTCCACGCAGGCAGGACCCGGGAAGCAAACTCGGGTCTCCTTACCGCGAGGCAACAGCGCTAGTGAACAAAGCAAGAATAAAAAAATAAGCGCTTTCAAAGTTTGAAATGGTTGGCGGATATCATCAGCCGATATGAAAAATAAAAATAAAAGAGCAAACACGTGCAATGATCTCACCCCTCTCAAAAGGAATCTCACCGATAACAGTGAAAGCGTTTTTCAAAAGTCAGTAACCATTTGCTTAAACATTGTGTAGCTTTAAGTGACAAATGACATCAGAGCACACGGGTTACTTGATTCTGGAATTTTCTGTAGGCCTTGACCTGTCTGCACTGGCACTCCAGCCCCCGTAGAAAATCTCCCACTGTTCCACGCCACCTGAAGTAGTGGGGTGCTGAGGCTGCACTCCAGTCCAAAGTTGGTTGGTCATGTGGTGGGTGCGGCGATGTGCTGTATCAGCGCGTCCTCCTAAGCCATGAACTGTCACCGTAGCAGGAGTTGTCACATGATGTCATGTTGCACGCATTAAACTGGCGCGTGTACAGTACAAAAGGTACACAATTTTAGAAATACATGGAATTTATAGACTTACAAAATAGTTTGGCCAGTGATAAACATAAAATGGGACAAAAGAAAAAAAGACAAAAATGAAAAGGTAGCTGAACAACTAAATAAAACTAAACAAATAAAATTACAAATTAAGTAAAAACAAAAGCGCATCTTAAAATGACAAAAACACAGCTGAAGAAGACGTCTGTCCGAGAAGCGTTTAACACACAACACCACTCAGGTTTTCCTTTTTGCAGTTCCTAGAAGGTGCGGCAGGATGCAAAGATGGACCCGGGTGTTCTTTTGAGTCAGACCTGTGGATGGCACCACCTCTGGCGCAACTTCAGTTGTTCTCTCCCACATTCTGCTATTTTCCTCTAGGGACGATGCGTGAGATTTGTTTTTAGTTATTTATTTTTTTCATTTTGTCACTTTGTTGAAGCTTCAACGATTTAAAATTGTTTTCTTAAACAGACCTGACCGTGTGAGGCCGTGCTCTCCTATCAATGAATTAAATCAGCCGGTGTGCGGCCCGCTGTCCTGTCCAGCCACAAATTGAGAGACTCTAGTGTGAGGTCTGCTGTGGCTCTTAAGAGTTCTCATTTTGTGAGAATCGATTTCCACAATGAGTTATCTTCCAGGGTTTATTGGGTGGTAGCCTTTAGGAAAATGACTTTGGGAGCAGGAAGGTCGCCCGTGTTGTGGTTTGTCCTTGCCTGCTGCTCTGCTTTCTTGAATTCTTCCATCTGCTAATTAGTGAGTGCTGCACTGGGCACAAAATCTACGGTTCTGTCATTCCTTCACTTTCTTCTAACAGGTGAGCGAGTTAAATTGTGGAGGTTGCTTTGGGCTTTTTCACCTGATGGTTGAATATTTTTTGTACATCCGGGTCCTTGGAGTTCATCCAGTCAGTCTGTCGTCCAATTGCTGCTGATCTATAAGTGTAGTCGGGTTCAATTAGGCCCATGTCTCCATCTGGTCGTGGGATACACAGTTGTGTTTGAAAGTTTGTGAACCCTTTAGAATTTTCTATATTTCTGTGAATTTCCCCTTGGGATTAATAAGGTATCTATCTATGACCTAAAACATCATCAGATTTTCACTCAAGTTCTAAAAGTAGATAAAGAGAAACCAGTTAAACAAATGAGACAAAAATATTATACTTGTCATTTATTTATTAAGGAAAATGATCGAATATTACATATTTGTGAGTGGCAAAAGTATGTGAACCTTTGCTTTCAGTATCTGGTGTGACCCCCCAATAACTCCAACTAAACGTTTCCGGTAACTTCTGATCATTCCTACACACCGGCTTGGAGGAATTTTCCCCCATTCCTCCGTACAGAACAGCTTCAACTCTGGGATGTTGGTGGGTTTCCTCACATGGACTGCTCGCTTCAGGTCCGTCCACAACATTTCAATTGGATTAAGGTCAGGACTTTGACTTGGCCATTCCAAAACTTTAACTTTATTCTTCTTTAGCCATTCTTTGGTAGAACGACTTGTGTGCTTAGAGTCGTTGTCTTGCTGCATGACCCACTTTCTCTTGAGACTCAGTTCATGGACAGATGTCCTAACATTTTCCTTTAGAATTCTCTGATATAATTCAGAATTCATTGATCCATCAATGAAGGCAAGCCGTCCTGGCCCAGATGCAGCCAAACAGTCCCAAACCGTGATACTACCACCACCATGTTTCACTGATGGGATAAGGTTCTTATGCTGGAATGCAGTGTTTTCCTTTCTCCAAACATAACACATTTCATTTAAACCAAAAAGCTCTATTTTGGTCTCATCCGTCCACAAAACATTCTTCCAATAGCCTTCTGGTTTGTCCCCGTGATCTTTAGCAAACTGCAGACGAGCAGCAATGTCTTTTTTGGAGAGCAGTGGCTTTCTCATTGCAACCCTGCCATGCACACCATTGTTGTTGAGTGTTCTCCTGATGGTGGTCTCATGAACATGAACATTAGCCAATGTGAGAGAGGCCTTCAGTTGCTTAGAAGTTACCCTGGGGTCCTTTGTGACCTCGCCGACTATTACATGCCTTGCTCTTGGAGTGATCTTTGTTGGTCGACCACTCCTGGGGAGGGTAACGATGGTCTTGAATTTCCTCCATTTGTACACAATCTGTCTGACTGTGGATTGGTGGAGTCCAAACTCTTTAGAGATGGTTTTGTAACCTTTAACAGCCTGATGAGCATCAACAACTCTTTATCTGAGGTCCTCAGAAATCTCCTTTGTTGGTGCCATGATACACTTCCACAGACATGTGTTGTGAAGAGCAGACTTTGATAGATCCTGTTCTTTAAATAACACAGGGTGCCCACTCACACCCGATTGGCATCCCATTGATTGAAAACACCGGACACCTCACCTTCAAACTAACTGATCATCCTAGAGGTTCACACACTCACAAATATGTCATATTCGATCATTTTCCTCAATAAATAAATGACCAAGTATAATATTTTTGTCTCATTTGTTTAACTGGTTTCTCTTTATCTACTTTTAGGACTTGAGTGAAAATCTGATGATGTTTTAGGTCATATTTATGCAGAAATATAGAAAATACTAAAGGGTTCACAAACTTTCAAGCACAACTGTAGACGTTTGGCATGCACCAGTTCTTGAAAATATGTTGGAGTGCGCGCCATAGTTGTCTCGATTCAGTGTGAAGTTTATGAAGCTCATTTGTACCAAAACTGTAGGATAGCACAGGGCTTGCAAACCGATTTACGTGTTGTGAGGGAGGTCTTAAGGATCTTTTCTGTTCCGCAGATGTACTTCTTGACGGCAGTCTGCCTTAGCATCTTGTGGCTAATGGCTGTTACTTCATGAACGTCCAGGTGTCTCGTCTGAGTTCAAGTTCTTAATTGCGATGTTCCTGATCGAGACTTCCTCACACTGGTAGTGGAGGTTACCTTTGCATTGATGAAGGTAGCTTTGGCACCCTTGTCAATCCCACATGCCATTCAGATATCATCTGCAACTAGATAGAGTGGCACCACTTAACAAAGTCCTTGATTAGCTTCCCGTACTCCTTCTCCTGCCCACTCCTGATGCAGCCCACAATGGCAGTGTCGTCAGCGAACTTTTGCACGTGGCAGGACTTCAAGTTGTATTGGAAGTCTGATGTATGTTGGCTGAACAGGACCGAAGAAAGTACAGTCCCCTGCGGTGCTCCTGTGTTGCTGACCACAATGTCAGACCTGTAGTTCCCGAGACGCACATACGGAGGTCTGTCTGTAAGATAGTCCACAATCCATACCACTAGGTGTGAGTCTACTCCCTTCTCAGTCAGCTTGTCCTTAAGGAGCAGAGGTTTTATTGCGTGTAGCTGCTCCTCCAGTTGCAGGCTGCTCAAATCGCAGATAAACAGGAGGCGAGTGACCACCAGAGGGTCTGGTTGATTATGAGAGCTGATATTAAATCCATGGCCGAGATTATTTAGGATGGAGTTTTAATTGTCAGGCAGAACAGTGAGGGAGATAAAGAGTCTCCTTGGACAAAAATTCAGAACGGTGATGACTCATCCTTTATCACGGTGAAGAAGCAGGCCGTTTGCCAGTAAGACATGGCACTGGAGATGAAGGTTACCAGAACGGGGTGGATTTGACATAGACTTGGACATTTCCAGATTCAAGAGTGAGGTATTCTGGACAATTGCCCTTTTATGTTATGAAGTTGTCCCACACTCGGGCTTCAGCCTTTTCCGCAGTATTCCATGAACGTGATGTTCAGTAGCGGCTGGTCTTTGGTTCCATGAGACTTCCGTTTCCTTTTTCAGTTACTGACATGAAGTTGTCCTGGTCCAGGCGTGTATTTCTCTCCAGTGCAGATCCTTTTGTAGCTTTAAAGATGTGGCGGCTCATGTGTGACACCAGTTTGCTACATTCGAGACAGCGGTAGGATTTCTGTTGGAGGATTAAAAGTTCTCCAAATTTTTTTGGTACACTTAACCCTTAAATTGTTCCTCCGCCACACTATGCGCCTCTTCAATTCTACCCAGTGGGGGGTGGGGGGTAAACGTTAACATTATACAAAGTTATTGTCTGTTATACCTGCATTGTTATCACTCTTTAATTTAATATTGTTATTTATCAGTATGCTGCTGCTGGAGTATGTGGATTTCCTCTTGGGATTAATAAAGTATCTATCTATCTATCTAAATTGCCACATAACTTGGGGGGGTTAATGCACCCCCGACGCCAAATACTTTTTTGCTGCACTTTTTAAGTAAACGTCACAATTCACCAAGAAAATGTGAAATTTTAATGGAGCACATTTTTTTCATGCAAAGAGCATTACAATTACTGCAACACTGACCATTTTACACACGGCCAATGAACTGTAAAAACTACTGCAGCAGTCTCTTATTATATGTAGAAGGTGCAACTGACGCCATTGATGCGATTCAGTAAATCACTGAGCCAACTGCGCTTGAACTGGCTGCACACAGAGGTAAACGCTGATGCTGTCAGGATCGTCTAGTGCAGCGGCTAAATCGCAGGGACAGTGAGGCTGATCATTCACTAGGGGGCGCCAGTGGTCACGAGCTGGCTGCTCAATGAATGGACGACACTTACTGATCAGCTTTGGCATGCTGGCAAATTGCACTGGAAACCAACTATAGCCGGTTGTGGCGGTTTAAGGGTTAAAATCAAGACAGGAGTGACCCTCAGCCTTTAGTCAGGGCAGTGCACTTGTACCGCTTTATTTCTTACTCCCTTAAATTTGCAGCAAGGGTTCAGCACAGCAGCTGCATTTTTCCTAACTAGGCTTCTTTCTGCAATCCATCTGGGGTTAGAGTTTTTGGTAGAACGTGAAAATGGACCTGATCGTTTCTCTCGACTAGTCCTGTTGATCCCAGCACTTTCACACCTTCTCTCCAATGTGAATCAATATGTGTTTTTGAAGACTGATATTTTTGGCAAATCGTACGCCGCATTCTGAACAGCAATAAGGTTTTTCTCCAGTGTGGATCCTTTTGTGGATCTGAAGATTGCTTACTTGTGAAAATCGTTTGCCACATTCGGTACAGCAATACGGTTTCTCTCCAGTGTGGATTCGTGTGTGCTGTCGAAGACCGCTGCTGTCAGAGAATCGTTTGCCACATTCAGAACAACAATAAGGTTTCTCCCCAGTGTGGATTATTGTGTGCCTCTGCAGATGTCTTAGTAGTGAGAATTGCTTGCCACATTCCAGACATATATGGGGTTTCTCTCCGGTGTGGAATACTGTGTGGATGTTAAGATTGCTAAGTTGTGAGAACTGCTTACCACATTCTGGACAGCGAAATGGCTTCTCCCCAGTATGAAGTCGAATATGCTTTCGCAGAGTGCTACTGTCAGAGAATCGTTTGCCACATTCTGAACAGCAGAAAGGTTTCTCTCCAGTGTGAATTCTTCGGTGGCTCTGAAGATGGCTTATTTGCGAGAACCGTTTACCACATTCAAAGCAGCCATGGGGTTTCTCTCCAGTGTGAATTATGATGTGTTTTTGAAGAGTGTTATTTTTAAGAAATCGTTTGCCACACACTGGACAGCAAAAACGTTTCTCTGCGGTGTGGTTTTTTTTGTGGCGTTGAAGATGGCTTTCTTGGGAGAATGGTTTACCACATTCAGAACAGCAATACGGCTTGTCTCCGGTATGAACTTGTGAGGGTTTCAGTGCAAATGAAGATAGCGGGAAACTGCCATTCTTCTGTGAATCTGCAACAACAAGAACAGACTGATGACATGCTTTTAAACAAACACATTATTGTAAAGAGACAGATAGCACACCAGCTGGTGTTGCTACTAAAACACTGCCATTCAATTCCTGATGTGTTGGGAGATTTTTGAGACCTTGACAACCCCCTTGACCTCCCTCACTCTTGATCAAGTCGGTGACCCGCCACAACACACTGTGTATGGACTTTGCAGGTTCTACTACTATTTGCTCAACTTCCCCTCATATCCCACAGCAATGTCTGCAGCATCATTTACCGTCTGGCGTGATTTTGTGTGGATGTGTCTGCCCCGCAGTGGACTGGCATCCACTCTCAGGCTTATGTCTGCCTTACTTTAAAAATAAATAAATGGAGCACAGGGTCACAACTCGTATAACTAAACTGCAAGGTCAGCCGGCTTGCAAGACTAGTCACATGACACTCTCAGACTCCTCCCACCTTCACCGTTTCCAGTGAACATATAAAACTGTGGAAACTTTTTGAAAGACCCTTATATAGTATATTCACACCTACCGATAAGCCCGAGGTGTTTCCTACATTCATACAGTAAGTATAGTAAAATCTGCTGAAACCACCTTAGCTCCAAATCAAGATACATCTGCAATGTTTCCCTCCTTCCAGTAAGTTACTTTCGCAAGGACACACAGACACACACAAGGTAGACATTGTGGCCTGCAGAGGGAGTTCTTGCCGCCCAAACCAAACAGAGACAGACACAGGACAAGTTCACCACACACTTTCTGTTTCTTCTCCTTGTGGGAAATGCTTCCCCCTCCCCGTTTCCCACCCGCACAGCACAGTGGCAAAGCGCCAAACACCAAAGAACACTTTTTTCCCCACTTCCTTCCCTTTCCTTTCTTTTCTTCCTCTCAGTCTACTTCCACTCCTCCAGGCAAGCTTTGTCCTACTCCTTCTGACTGAGGCTCCGTGAGTAGTGGACTGCTGGCTTCTTTTCTGCTGCTCCTGGGAGTACTCCAGGTGGCTGGTTAGCCCACTCCAGAAGTACTCCCAGGCAATAAATGGATGGGATATGACAAGGAGAGGTGATAAAGTGTGGCTTTCATGATGGAATCAGCCAAACCCGAGTTCAATCCCTTCCACGTCCAGTGGTCTCTACCTCCCCACTTTTTGTAAATTTCCCCTTGGGATGAATAAAGTATCTGTCTACCTATCACTCTCTGTTATTTTCTCTGCTCATACTAATCTTCTTGTTCTCATTGTTCCTATCATTTCTAGACTCTTAATCTTTAACAGGACCCTCCAGTGGACATGTGTCACCTTCAATGATGGACTCAGCCTCTGAACTTTGTCTTATTCCACCATAAGTGCTGACATTCACCTCCCCTGTGATGTACTGTGGAGTAAAACAGAGGAAGGGATGGGAGCCAACCTATGAGCAAGTGGAATGTGGGAAGTGAGTTTGGTCTTTGTACTGACGTATTCGATTTTAATCATACACTTTAAACACTAGAATTACCAGAGCCTAAGAAAAAACTCTTATATCCGTCCCACCTTAAAACGCTTTGCACCTCTCCGTCAGCATCTTTTGTCCTTTAAATGTGTTGATAAGCACCAAACAGCAAGCACCCTGCTATCACATCCCCCACCAGTGCACAGTTTTCTCAGCTCACCTCTGTTTACCTGCATGTCAGTTGCCTAGAGTTGTATAGAGAGTGAGAAGTCAAGCAAAATGACACCTTTTATAAATACTATATCGTTATTTGGGACACTTGGATTTCATGTTTGTTCCGTGTCTACAACAATCGTTAAAACAGAAACGTTTTTCATGTTTAGTAATAATTGACAAAATGTAGACATGAGGTTTATAATGTGTTTTCGAGGTGCCTTTCTCTGCAGACAGACAGACTTTTTTTGTCCCAAGGGGAAAATATACATCAGTTCCTGAAAGTTTTTGAAAACTATTCATAAAGTGTTCAGAAAAAGTTACACATTTCGAGTATTCAATAACTTATGTGTGTATACATATAGGGGTAGTATATTGATGCAGTCAAAATGTAAATTTTCACATCTTACAATTCCCAGTCCACAGTCTGCCTGCGTTCCAAATGAAACCCTCTAAGTGAATCCCACCACCCAAAGGCATCTTGGCACAGCATACAGAAGGCTACAGAAGTCTGCTGAGTTTGAATGGAAATGCTTACAGGAACCTTTTAAGTTTGTGTGCACATTTGGACCTTAGCTGCCAAACTTTCTTCACAAAATATGATCCTTACGTATCCTAAGCCAACACACACACACACACACCCCCAAATTGTTTTTCAATTCAAGTCACCTATTGCTTTTCTTAATGCCCCGGGGTGAATGGTCCTAACTCAATTTCAATCAAATGTGTGCCCTGCTTTCATTATCACCCATTAAAAACACCCCCACACCTGCTGTTGTGCTCAGTTTTACTTTCATGTTTAATCCCATTACTTACTTATTCCAACACTCCCAGATGAAGGCTGCGCTTCTGCTTCTTTCCCGTTTCCTTCAGTGATTTTCTCCTCCGTCTTCAGTTCCACAGAATTCTGCCAGGTAGCCACTTGTCCAGTATTGCTGAGCCAGGGCTGTGAAGTGGAATGAAACTCTTCAGAGACATCTTGCTTGAAAAGATTGCCACTCTCATGGTCTGGCAGTTCAAAACTAACTGAGAACTCTTCTGAATCCTCAACTTTAACCTGAACAATTTCCCCTTCGGACGGATCCTCTTGAAAAACTGAAACTCTGCTTTCGTGGTCCTCTGATTTCACACATAAATGTGCTAATGCACCCCACTCACAATCCTCTTCCTTAATGTGTGCCAGTCTTTCATCCAGGCCTTCACTGTCGACGGAAGCCATGCTTCCTGGAAAACCTCTCTCTCTCTCTCTCTCTCTCAAAGCGTCTGCTCTTCTCTTCTAAGACCCCCTTCTCATATGGGCACGGAGGGCATTAAAGACACATCACAGCATGATCATGTGACCTCTGTCAAAATAAAAGTGACATAATTAGTTCAATAAGCTATCAAAAACAATTTGACACCATTTCAGAATTAACTTCACCATTAAAAAAAAAAACGAAAGACTACGTTTTTGTACGAGAGATCTGAAATGCTGTGAACTCTCCATCTTAGCCTAAATACAGTTGAAGTCAAATGTTTCCATCCACTGCGGGTGAATTCATTCAAACTCACCTTATAAGCCCTCCTCAGATTTTATACTAACAAACTCTACATTTGTCATATCATTTAAGCCATCTGCTTTGTATGGGACAAAAGTTATTTTTTTCCAACAATTTTCACAGCACCAGAATCCAATAATCAAATGTTTTCTAATGTACACCAAGATAATCTTGCTGAGGATATGGTAATAAAAGAAGTGTGGACAGCAATTGTGACAGAGTTAACCTACACGGATACCAGTCAGAGGTGAACATGAAAACTCCATGTTAACGCTGGCACTGTGAGGCAGAAACGACAGCTCCGCACTCCAAATCTGATATGTGAAGATATCTTGTCTGAACTTAAGAACTTCAACCTGATTTTAAACTGAGGAGAGCTGGCGTTGCTAAATTAGCCCTTGTGTTTCAGGATGTTCGGGCGGAGTGGTGGCTCCGAGGTCAAGGATCTGCACCTTGCCGGATCAAATCCCGTAAAATGCCAGAGGTGATTTTACTCCGTTGGGCCATCGAGGAAGGCCCTTAACTTGCAACTGCTCTGCCCTGGGTATGATGACAACCTGAATCCAGCCATGCAAGAAGGACCTCCACCCTGCAGAGTTGGTGGCAGAATTGGCACTGCAGTCACCACTACACTGCTCCGTTCCATCTGAACTAGTGTGGTACTGAGAGCAACGCTGTCCGAGAATCCTTTGCCACAATCTGAAAGAATAAGAAGGTTTCACTGCTGTATGAATTCTGATGTGGCACTGAAATTTCCTTACTCGTGACAATGTTTGTGGTGCGGAGGTGTTACCAGTTGCATGACTGCACTTGGATCCTAAATTTGGGATTTGTCATGTGGTGGGTGCGGCAATGCTACTGACCCCTTCTATTAAATAGTGTGTGCATCAAACTGGTGTGTGTATGGTACCAAATCCTAATTCCCCGATAAGAAGGATGAAGCAGACCAAAATTAATGTAGAAACACTCAATTAACTGCTGAACGTTGCAAAGGAAGGATTCGTTGAAAAGCTAAATATTTATTTGCAGATAAATGTGCGTGTGTGGTTTCTGAAGCAGAACAAACACGAGAACATTAAATAACCGTCACAAAATGAAAGCCCAAAGAATGCTTAAAAACAGGTAATACCCAATAGGGTCAGTAGATGGCGGTAGAAATTAACAGAGCGCTGTGACGTGCCGTCGTTGGCAAAGGCAATGAATACAAGTACAGCCTCAAACAAATCGCTACTTATACAGCCATTACCACGCCTTTTTTCTAGAAGCTCTTATATATTAAGAAAGAAACAACATTTCTGAACATACTTTATACAGTTTTAAACGTTAAACTGACATAAAGGGTTGCCAGAACACGCGAGTAAAACATCGTTAAGAGCTTTATCATTACTTGCAGAATAATTCTTACATTTCTAATAAAATTAACAGCAAAGCAAATTGCTTACAAACAGACGCACACAAAGTCAAACAACTAAACAAATGCGGCAACGTGCAGACTCCTCCTGCGTATCAGATCCAGAAATAACACGTGCGCATGCGCACGCATAACCTTCGAGCGTGATGACGCAACAGACAAAGCGCTCAGACTTTTGCACACGTTCTCTTCCCTCCCCCCTCCCCCTGTTCACGAGGCGATGCGCTGCCATCCAGTCCATGATCTCCGTATCTCAGAATGAATTCCTATTTGCTGTGGCGTGGAATGGACAGTGGAACAACACTGGGTTTCATTCGGTGCAATCCCGGCTGGGTTTATCCGGTTTCATTCTTGGCAATTTTTTTTTTTTTTTTTTTTACAAGATCCTACGAGTCGAGCTTTGATCAAGCAGGGACTACCAATCTGAGAAACAGAGTGTCAGAAGAGGAAGACGTGCCGGTGGCAGTGCATGAAGATCAACGGCATATCGGACAAAAGAGGAGCAACAGCAGGGGCAGCAGCTGCCAAGGAAAATTAGACCAGTGGTGGAATATCTCGGATAGAGCAGGCCCAAAGAAACCAAACGTTTATGGCTTTCATGTAATAATAATAATACATTTTATATAGCGCCTTTCCCATGCTCAAGGCACTTCACAGAGTTTAAGAAAGAAGAGCAGGGTATACAGTATATAGCATTGTACAAACCAAATAAAGTGCAGGATTAAGGTGAACTCATGTACAAATCTGCCCTGGGAGATTTCCAGTGCCCACTCTCTGAATGTTAAGTTACCCTGTTCAAACCCGACACCCTGGATATTTGGCCTCAACATATGAGGTTGGCGAGCATGCACTGATACTGCACCCACGGCACAACGAACCAGTTCAGGGTTCCAAATTAGAACCGGAGTTTAGCCGTGCAATGGACGACACCTCAGCACCACACTACTTTGAATGGAGGTTTCTTGCAGTGGCTGGAATGCCATTCCTGCCACCTACCCCCAAGTTTTCTCTTGCAAGTTGGAGGACCTGCTTGTAGGGCCAAACGCAGGTTAGTGTCATACCCAGGATGGACATATTGAAGATTAAAGGCCTTCCTCAAGGGTCCAATGGAGTAGAGTCACTTCTGGCATTTACAGGACTCAAACTGACAAACCAGAAGAAAGCAGATCCCTACGCCTGACAGCCACCACTCCGACCCAACATATGTACAGTAATTATGTGTGTGGCATCTCAGACTATCATAATGTGAAAAAATATTTACATTTTATATCTCCAGTTTTTAATTCAATTAACTTACTGGGAAAACTTGGGGGCTGGTGGCAGGATTGGCACTTCAGCGGCAGTAAAAAAAAAAAAAAAAAACCTCACGCTGTTGCAGTGTCACAATCTGCACTCGGGTCCCAATCCAGGTGGTTCGCCGTGTGATGGGAGCAGCAACGCGCTATCAGCACAGGCTCCCAACCAGTTTTTATTGTACTGTAACAGTCTGGAAAAGAAATTGCCACTGAGGTATTGTGTCCTAAAAAGCCACCGCAGTAGAGTGTTGTACCGTGATAGCCAAAGATTTATACAGGAGAAAGTAGTGTGAAATGAAATGAAGGGGCCTTAGCTGCCTCGAAAGCTTGCATTTGTAATCTATTTAGTAAGTTTGGAATGTCTGACACCTTATATTCCAAATCGTAACCTCAGATCCTCAAATGAGTGTCTCCTTAGAATTCCAAGAACAAAACTTAAAAAAAGTGGCGAGGCGGGCGGCCTTCTGCTGTTATGCACCTAAAATCTGGAATAGCCTGCCAATAGGAATTCGCCAGGCTAATACAGTGGATCACTTTAAAACACTGCTGAAAACACATTACTTTAACATGGCCTTCTCAAAACTTCACTTTAACTTAATCCTGATACTCTGTATGTTCAATTCATCAGAATAACTATTCATGCTGGCTCTAAAATCCGTACTGACCCCTACTCTCTCTTCTGTTTCTTTTTCCGGTTTCTACCTACTCAAAGCATCATGATGCTCCAACAATGATGGATGGATTAAAAGCCAGAAGTCTATGTGACCATCATCATCAAATCCTTCCGTGAGAACCCTAAATCCAAAGAGGACTGTTTCATTTATGTTAGGTAGA
>JANRMT010062807.1:2841072-2867080 GCA_026402145.1 Polypterus bichir lapradei
ATCAGAGGATGTTGATGGAGAAGTTTAGAGAAGGCCAGAAGGAGTTGCATTGCGTCTTTGTGGACCTGCAGAAAGCAGATGACAGGGTGACAAGAGAGGAGTTGTGGTATTGTATGAGGATTGGCAGAGAAGTACATAAGAGTGGTACAGGATATATATGAGGGAAGTGTGACAGTGGCGAGGTCTGCGATAGGAGTGACGGAGGTGGGATTACATCAGGGATCGGCTCTGAGCCCTTTCTTATTTGCAGTGGTTATGGACAGGTTGACAGATGAGATTAGACAGGAGTCCCCGTGGACTGTGATGTCTGCTGATGACATTGTGATCTGTAGTGAGAGTATGGAACAGGTCGAGGAGACCCTGGAGAGGTTGAGATCTGCTCTAGAGAGGAGAGGAATGAAGGTCAGTAGGAACAAGACAGAATACATGTGTGTGAATGAGAGGGAGGTCAGTGGAATGGTGAGGATGAGGGGAGTAGAGTTGATGAAGGTGGATGAGTTTAAATACTTGGGATCAACAGTACAGAGTAATGGGGATTGTGGAAGAGAGGTGAAGAAAAGAGTGCAGGCAGGGTGGAGAAGAGTGTCAGGAGTGATTTGTGACAGATGGGTATCAACAAGAGTGAAAGGGAAGGTCCACAAGACGATAGTGAGACCAGCTGTGTTATATGGGCTGGAGACGGTGGCATTGACCAGAAAGCAGGAGACGGAGCTGGAGGTGGCAGAGTTAAAGATGTGAAGATTTGCATTGGGTGTGACGAGGATGGACAGGATTAGAAATGAGGACATTAGAGGGTCAGCTCAGGTTACGAGACAAAGTCAGAGAGGCGAGATTGTGTTGGTTTGGACATGTGCAGAGGAGAGATGTTGGGTATACTGGGAGAAGGATGCTAAGGAGAGAGCTGACAGGTAAGAGGAAAAGAGGAAGGCCTAAGAGAAGGTTTATGGATGTGGTGAGAGAGGACATGCAGGTGATGGGGGTGACAGAGCAAGATGCAGAGGACAGAAAGGTATGGAAGAAGATGATCCACTGTGGCAACCCCTAACAGGACCAACCAAAAGAAGAAGAAGACAGCAGCCATCCTTTTGTCTCACTGCCTTGTCTCTCTTCCCCAAGACATTCTCTGCTCCCGTGGTGCATCCCTTTGAAGAGGAAGATTTTCTGTTCTTTTGATTGAGAGTCAGAGTTGTGGTGCCCGGGTTGACACTGAGCCCGGATCACACCTGAAAGAGACTAATGTTTGTTTGAAGTGTTTGAATGAAGTTTTTTGTCTCTGGAAATCCCTGAGTGTATCTGTGCAGCTTTGTAAGCCAAGCGTGACAATATACATTTGCATTTGTCCAGTTAAGGCAGAAGAGAATTAAGACCCTTTTTTTTTTTTTTTTTTTTTTGGACAATTACCACCACTTGCCTGTGTGGGTTATTTTTCCACCAGGAAAAGGACTTTACAGTATATACAAATGCCTTTTTAAAAATTCACGTAGGCAAAATGATCTGGATGGCCATGCCGCCGATACTGGCACACTTTTGAGTTCCAGCGAGTCCAGTCATATGACATAACAGCCAACAGAGTTTAGATGAGCGTTGCGGTCTACGAATACAGACCGTGTTAAAATGCTGCGACTGTTCTGGTGCGACATGTTTGTATTTCCAATTAGGCAGTAATGTGGTATATTGTGAATTTAGGTTTTAAATAAAGTTGTTATGAACCAAGACCCGGGTTCGCTTCCCAGGTCCCCCCTACGTGGAGTTTGCATGTTCTCCCCGTGTCTGCGTGGGTTTCCTCCCACAGTCCAAACACATGCAGGTTAGGTGGACTGGCGAGTCTAAATTGTCCCTAGTGTGTGTGCGCCCTGCCCGGGGTTTGTTCCTGCCTTGCACCCTGTGTTGGCTGGTATTGGCTCCAGCAGACCCACATGACCCTGTAGTTAGGATATAGCGGGTTGGATAATGGATGGGTGGATGTTATGAACCAGATAACCAAGGTAAATATATGAATAAATAAGGAGAGTGGTTAGTAACAGAGAGTAATGGAGACAGTTTTTTGTAAAGTTCTGTTTCATGTGCTCTAATAAATTAAACGCTTTTCTGAATTAACCATCTGCCTTACACTGAATCATTTACGGAAGCTTCCAGAGCAAAATAAAGAATATTACAGTTACACTTGTTTATTTAATCTTTGAGATGTGCAGTGAGAAGGTGGATGTTGCGGACCCTCATCTATGGACCTACTGGTGTTGTAGGCAGATTTGTTGATTCAAGTGTTTTGGGTACAGAAATCTTGCACCTCCTGTGGTTCTTCATCATCAGCTCTCTTAACCGCAATCCTTTTGACGGAGTGGAAAAGACCGTTTTCGTCAAATGCGTATTTTGCAGTTGGCATTTTCACGAATGTGGCAACCAATTACTTTAACTTACATTGATTCCGACAACATTGTCGTTACGGTGAACAACAAAGAGCACACACTGCACTTGCGACAACCTGTCGTTCACGTTTACCACTCCGTCCACTGATTTAGAGAAATGCCAATGGACAGTCTGATGCTACACAAGGGTTCTTCCCTTGCAACCGTTTGTTCATTTTTAAAACCTGCAAAGTACTGTAATATTTTTAGGAGGCTGCTCAGCTGTAAACAGTTCATCAAAACCGGAAGCCTGCTCTCTATCGGACCACTTTAACGTGCGCACCACTGAACTTTGTGCGTTCGAAATCATAGACACAGAATAACTAGACGCCTCATGACCAGCAGAATCGCACGTAACGTCGCCATCATATTGCGAGTGGCACTGCTGTGGAGTGAAGTAACGGATAAGATGCCTCACACATGTTCTGCTTGGGGCTGTACAAAGCGCTGTACGCTCCAAACCAGATCCCAGGGGATTACATTTCATAGGTAAGGCTGAACAATTGTTTTGGTTATATATTTGGCCATTAGAAAATCCTGTTTTATAATCTTAACTTTAGCTACGCCAGGCTAAGATAGCAAAGCTATGCATTTATGTTCTCAAGTGAGCCTCCAAACAACGTTTTGGCTAAACATATTCAGTCACTAACTATGTAGATTGTTGTTAGCTGCTAACATTTCTCAAACTTGATGATGTGTTTTTTTTCTCAAGGAGCACATTGAGGAAACACAGTTTGAAATTCACAACCATCATTTTATGCTCAGGTCTTTAGCTGTTTCTGTCTTCCACAAACTAAGGCTGCACCATATTGCCAGACTGAATACTCTCAAATTACAGGATCTGAGCGAGCATGAGGAGTGTCAGTCTGTAGGAGATCAGTGAGGTTGTGGAGAGCTTTAAATGTTCAGAGCGGTATTTTGTATTGTATTCTGTAGTTAACAGGGAGCCAGTGACGTTGAGAGAGAATCGGTGTGATATGTTCAGTGGATTTAGAACAGCAGCTTATTATCCTGGCAGCAGAATTTTGAAGAAGTTGTAAGCGATGGATACGTTTTTGTGGGATGCCAGATAGAATAGCATTACAGTAATCTATACGTGAGGTGACTCGGGCATTAACCAATACTTCAGGCTAGAAATGTTTCAGAGATGGAAGAAGGTAGCCAGAGAAATGTTACTTATATGGGAGGATTTATTTAATAATTATTATTATTTAATAATTGCCATTATTAGTGTATAAATGGATATAAATAATTGCATTTAAACGAGTCGCCAAAATCTGTTGTATGTAAACGATACTGTTTTAAACGTTATTGTTTTTTCATCAGAAAACCCGGTTTCCACGTCTACCTGTATTAGTTTAAATGGCACTTTTGCCACTCGCAATAAGGCTGGCGCGCTGACGTATGGTGTCGACTGGGAAACACAGTGAATACGGCGTCTATCTACATACAGTATGTCAATGTTCGAAATCCCTGCCCCTATTGTGAGCGCCGCCTTTATTAGGCATTGGATTGGCTCAGAGATGAGACACTTAGTGTGCAGTCTAACGGTTTGCTGGTAGTTGTCGTCTCGCTGAAGCCCGGCATATAATATATGAACTTGGAGACATCAAGTCTAACTACAATTTCAAGATATCTTTACGGTTTCTTTTCACTAAAGCGCTACTGTGTATACTTACATTTTAGCATAATTTTAACAGCAAAGCCTTGCGCCCTTCCACTCGCTTATCCCATCGGTTTAAGCTCATGCATTAACCCGGATCTGTTCTTATCTCATGTCCTCCGACGCGCAGTTTGTCTTGCAAACGCTATTTGGGAGAAAATTGAGAAACCTGGAGTTTCTGATTTTTGCGACTTCCTTCGCATATTAAACTAGGGCTGAATGAGGAGCACGGACGGGACAGCTTGGGGATGCGTGCAGCACCAAACTAGACTTGTGTATACTGCCGCGACTCTCTATTTTTCACTCTTTTCCTCTCTATCATCTTTTTATGATCATCTCTCCAGATTTCATCGCCCACACACAGCCCCGTTTTCTATCGCCCAGGTCCTTCTCCACTTTCCTTTCCTCTGCTCTCCCACACGGCACTTCGCCCCCCCCACTCGATGCCACTTTGCTTACCGACACTCCTCCTCTTCACCGTTCCTTCATTCCTCGTCTGTTTCCCTCTTTTTTCACCCCTTCTTCTGTTCGCTTTTGTCTCTGCACCGCACACACGAGTGCCGAACGGCCAAAAGAATCCAGCTGATGACATCGGCAGTTAAAGCTGACGAGCCAATCAAAACGCACGTCTTCATGGCGCCGATAAATGACGTCACAAGCGAGAAAACCATTCTGTCAAAATAAAAGCCGTCGATAGCGCTTAACGTCATTTCAGTGAAAACCGTGATAACAAGCAGCTTACAAAATAACGAACAATTCACACCTGGCACTGCTTTATTCGACTTTTTATTATTATTTAACTATTTCATTGATACAATGGTAAAATACAGAGGAAGAAATGAAAATAAATACAACAAATTAAATAAGTTTCATATTTTAAACGTATATATTCAACTTCACCTGTTTAAAAATATGTTGCCAATAAAGTTGTATTTATAATTGTGACAGTTTGCAAATAAAACAAGAAGATTTCTTTAGCCACTAAATGTTTAAAGAATAGGAAGAAACGATTTAAAATATATCCCTGATAAAACTACTTCGACAAAAGTATATTCCTAACATAGATGTAGACCAGTTTGTGTTTAAAATGCTTAGCTCATGTTTCCTTTCGTTTTTTACAAGATTTACAAGATTTTTAAATTAGCATAAGTTTTATTTCTCTTACCTATATATATATAAAAAACCATATATTAAGAAGATGGTTAGAATGAAAACTTGCAGCCACCAAGTTTGACACCTGTGTTCTAATACAAATAAATAAAATACATTTGTTATCACCAATCATTTTGTATTGTCTTACATTTTGTGGAAGAACTGGTGCATTATTTGGAAAACTGTAGCAGGGCCAATACATACGAAGGGGAGTCAAGCTAAAGTTAGAAAATGGGACAAACCTTAACAAAGCTGATGGTGTCATTTCTCAATGTAATCTCCACCCTTCTCAATGCACTTGTGCCACCTGCCTGGCAGTGCCAGCAGAATAAAAGGTTCTGTCTCATCCTCACCACCACTCGTGCACCCAAGTTCTTGTCAAACACTCCATACCGAGGGGTCCTCCAGTCACTGGTGTAAATCACCATGACTTGCTGGAGACCAATGTGAAGCCTGCTATTCGATCCAAGCGGCGGGGACTGCAGTCTCAAGAGGTCCTTTTGCTGCCAAACAATGACACCTGCACTGCTAAGACCATCAAGGGGCTTGTCTGGAGAAACTAAAGTTTGAGGTGTTGCCACATCCTCCTTAATCGCCAGATTTGGCAACCGTGTGATTTTCACCTTTTTTGGAGCACTAAAAAAAAAAAAAAAAAAAAAAATCTGAGTGATCATCGATTCAAGACAGATGACGATATGAAGAAAGCGGTGCACGAGTGGTTGGGTGGAGAAGACAAAACCTTTTATTCTACAGGCACTTCCAGGCAGGTGGCACAAGTCCATTGAGAAGGGTGGAGACCACATTGAGAAATGACAGCATCAATTTTGTTAAGGTTCGTGCCATTTTCTAATAAATCCCATTTTCTAACTTTAGCTTGACTCCCAGGGCTATCTTAACAGCATTATAGACCCCCAGGTAAAGCAGTGCACTGTGGCCCCCTACTTACACAACCACATAGCAGGTCACAACAAACAAAGATTAGCATGGGGCCCCTGTGCTCGTGATGCCCCCGGGCAACTGTCCAGCATCCCCATGTGTTAAGACGGCCCTGTTGACTCCCCATCGTTTATTTCCCTTCTCTTGATCTATGGGGCAGGGGGAAGTACGGCAATATGGGTTATTAAAATAATAATAAAAATAGAAAAGTGTATTCTTCTTAAGAGTTACTAATAAAATCAAAAATAGACTTTGGGGGTGGCACAGTGGCCTCACAGCAAGGAGACCAGGGTTCACATCTTCTCTGTGTGGAGTTTGCATGTTCTCCCTGGGCTTTTCAACAAGGTTTTTCAAGGAAGTATCAGGCGTGCTAATTGATAATATTCTTGACATAGTAAACACGTCATTAGATACGGGGGTCTTCCCAGACTGTCTTAAGACTACTGTAGTTAAAACCCTACTCAAGAAAAATAATCTTGACCCCTCTGCTTTTGAAAATTTTAGACCCATCTCTAACCTGCCCTTCTTAAGTAAAATTGTACAGAAGGCAGTCATTATGCAGTTAAATGACCACCTCAATAAACCTGCTATTCTTGATAAATTTCAGTCAGGTTTTAGAACAAATCACAGCACAGAAACTGCACTCGTTAAAGTAGTAAATGACTTGCGGGTAAATACAGACAGAGGCCATTTATCTGTTCTCATCCTCTTAGATCTGAGTGCCGCTTTTGACACCATTGATCACAATATTCTTAGAAATCGCCTTAGTCAATGGCTGGGCCTCTCTGGCAGTGTCTTAAATTGGTTTGAATCCTACCTGGCAGGGAGAAAATTCTTTGTTAGTTGTGGTAATCAAATCTCAAAGACACATGATATCCGCTATGGTGTTCCACAAGGCTCTATACTGGGTCCGCTGCTCTTCTCAATTTACATGCTTCCGTTAGGTCAGATTATCTCAGGGCACAACGTGAGCTACCAAAGCTATGCTGATGACACACAGCTGTACTTATCAATAGCACCTGATGACACCGACTCTCTCGATTCACTAACACAATGTCTTACTGGTATTTCTGAATGGATGAATAGTAACTTTCTCAAGCTAAATAAAGAGAAAACTGAAATTTTAGTGATTGGCAATAATAGATACAGTGAGACTATTAGAAATAAAATTGATGCATTAGGATTAAAAGTTAAGACGGAAGTAAAAACTTAGGGGTAACTGTTGACTGTAACCTGAATTTTAAATCGCATATTCATCAGACCACTAGGACAGCATTTTTTCACTTAAGAAACATAATTAAAGTTAGACCTCTTATATCACTGAAAGATGATGAGAAATTAATAGCAGAAGGCCGCCCGCCTCACCACTTCTTTTAAGTTTAGTTCTTGGAATTCTAAGCGGACACTCATTTGAGGATCTAGGGTTACAATTTGGAATATAAGGTGTCAGACACTCCGATATATAAGATGGGGCAGATTATTTAAGGCTTTGTACACCTTAAGCAGTATTTTAAAGTCAATTCTTAATGGCACTGGCAACCAGTGTAGTGACATCAAAACTGTAGAAATGTGCTTGGATTTTCTTTTCCTAGTTCAGATTCTAGCAGCTGCATTCTACACTTGTTGCAATCGATTGATGTCTTTTTTGGGTGGTCCTGAGAGGAGTACGTTACAGTAATCTAGCCGACTGAAGACAAAAGCGTGAATTAATTTCTCAGCATCTTTCAATGATATAAGAGGTCTAACTTTTGCTATATTTCTTAAGTGAAAAAAATGCTGTCCTAGTGATCTGCTTAATATGCGATTTAAAATTCAGGTCAGAGTCAATAGTTACCCCTAGATTTTTTAACCTCCATCTTGACTTTTAATCCTAATGCATCAAGTTTATTTCTAACAACTTCATTATATCCATTTTTGCCAATCACTAAAATTTCAGTTTTCTCTTTATTTAGTTTGAGAAAATTACTATCCATCCACTCAGAAACACAAGACAGACATTGTGTTAGTGAAACAAGAGAGTCGGGGTCATCAGGTGCTATTGATAAGTACAGATGTGTGTCATCAGCATACCTGTGGTAGCTCACATTATGCCCCGAGATAATCTGACCTAACGGAAGCATGTAAATCGAAAAGAGCAGCGGACCCAGGATAGAGCCTTGTGGACCACCATATTGAATATCATGTGTCTTTGAAGTATAATTACCACAACTAACAAAGAATTTTCTACCTGCCAGGTAGGATTCAAACCAATTTAAGACCCTGCCAGAGAGGCCCACCCACTGACTAATGCGATTTCTAAGAATAGCGCACAGATTTCTTTAACTTGGGCGGTGAGTAAACACACAATGGGAGACAAGGCAGTCATTTCAAGAGAAACAGCTGTAACTTGTTTTACACCAGACTATATAAAATCCACCAAGAAGATAAAAGAAGATAAAGAGGAGTGAAAACCTTTTAAAAGGAGAGCACACAGTCCACACTCTCCAAGTCCGTTAAAACGTAACAAAGGCGCATACCTTAGGTGTCTGGCGCTGTGTTATCAGAACAATTAACCTTCTGTCTCACCAAAACTCCTCTGTTCACTGAGTGCTTGTTTCCCAACAGAAGTCTTGCTTCTTGTCCGCCGGTTTTCCTCGATCCTCTCATGAGTCTTCTCTCTCTCTATCTCTCACAGCACCCAGCGCTGCTCCGGTGTCACCGCCCATGTGCCTTGCATCCTGCCCGCCACGTAGCCTCGTCTGCCCGTGATTCCCTGTGCACAGTGTGAGTGGTCTTGACAGAGCTCTCAGTGGACCGTCTCCCCCTCTCCCAGACTGTTTCAGTCTCTGCCTGGATCAACATGATGAATGATTAAACAATGGTGTATATCGACTTCCTTACATTATCAATAGTGTTAACGCATTTTCATTGTAAAGAAGTCGATATACAACATAGAGTATTGTTGTAAACGTCCATATACCAATTTATGCTGCATTAACATGTTCTTGGTTTCTTAGAAACCACTGTCCCCAGGACACGTTAACTTTCAAAGCAGGTATACAATCTTGGCACTTTGACGAGATACAAAAGCAGTTAAATCTTCAAAGCTGGCGACTCTCTTGCAAGCAGTGATGTGCGGTGAGGTTCATGGCCGGTGAGGCACCGAGTCACTCAGAGTGAGATTTGCAAATATATGAATCCCAAAGAGTAGCTTCTTCACTATTTAACTGGCAGCCTGCACACTGGCTACTGGTTATGTTTCATATCTCATAAGCATTCATTACAGACATATTTGGATAAGAAAGAACGTTCCATTTACAGCGGCGAGAGAGAGAGCAAGCGAGCAGAGGGAGCGCATTGACTCCTCACCCTCCATGTGCTTTAAATTTGCCGTTGCAATTCCACAACTCACACTCATTCAATACAAATAAAAGTATAGAGTGGTGTACATTAAAAAATGGATTTTAATTTTGACCTTAATTGAAATATTTAGTTGTTTTTAATAGCGTTTAATTCTGATGCTTTAATCATTTTAATACAGACTGTTCAATAAAACACCGTCCGGCGTCTCAGGAGGGGGAAGCAGTGCAGCGTCAGCACCGTATATGGTGGGGATGGTGCGCTGCTGACCTCGACTCGGGATGCTGTGGGTCAGTGGGGGGAGTACTTCGAAGACCTCCTCAATCCCACTAACATGCCTTCCAATGAGGAAGCAGAGCCTGGGGACTCTGAGCTGGGCTCTCCCATCTCTGGGGCTGAGGTCACCGAGGTGGTCAAAAAACTCCTTGGTGGCAGGGCCCCGGGGCTGGATGAGATACGCCCGGAGTTCCTCAAGGCTCTGGATGTTGTAGGACTGTCTTGGTTGACACGACTCTGCAACATCGCATGGACATCGGGGACAGTGCCTCTGGATTGGCAGACCGGGGTGGTGGTCCCCCTCTTTAAAAATGGGGACCGGAGGATGTGTTCCAGCTACAGAGGGATCACACTCCTCAGCCTCCCTGGAAAAGTCTATTCGGGGGTCCTGGAGAGGAGGGTCCGTCGGAAAGTCGAACCTCGGATTCAGGAGGAACAGTGTGGTTTTCGTCCTGGTCGCGGAACAGTGGACCAGCTCTACACCCTTAACAGAGTCCTGGAGGGTGCATGGGAGTTTGCCCAACCAGTCTACATGTGTTTTGTGGACTTGAAAAAGGCGTTTGACCGTGTCCCTCGGGGAATCCTGTGGGGGGTGCACGAGGAGTATAGGGTACCGGACCCCCTGATAAGAGCTGTTCGGTCCCTGTACAACCGGTGTCAGAGCTTGGTCCGCATTGCCGGCAGTAAGTCGAGCCCGTTTCCAGTGAGAGTTGGACTCCGCCAGCGCTGCCCTTTGTCACCGATTCTGTTCATAACTTTTATGGACAGAATTTCTAGGCACAGCCAGGGTGTTGAAGGGGTCCGGTTTGGTGGGATCAGGATTGGGTCACTGCATTTTGCAGATGATGTTGTCCTGTTTGCTTCATCAAGCCGTGATCTTCAGCTCTGTCTGAATCGGTTCGCAGCTGAGTGTGAAATGGCTGGGATGAGAATCAGCACCTCTAAATCCGAGACCATGGTCCTCAGTCGGAAAAGGGTGGAGTGCCCTCTCAGGATTGGGGGAGAGATCCTGCCCCAAGTGGAGGAGTTCAAGTATCTCGGGGTCTTGTTCACGAGTGAGGGAAGAACGGAGCGTGAGGTCGACAGGCAGATCAGTGCGGCGTCCACAGTGATGCGGGCTCTGCATCGGTCTGTCGTGGTGAAAAAAGAGCTGAGCCGTAAGGCAAAGCTCTCAATTTACCAGTCGATCTACGTTCCTACCCTCACCTATGGTCATGAGCTATGGGTAGTGACCGAAAGAACGAGATCGCGAATACAAGCAGCTGAAATGAGTTTCCTCCGCAGGGTGTCTGGGCCTTCCCTTAAAGATAGGGTGATCCGGGAGGGGCTCAGAGTAGAGCCGCTGCTCCTCCGCATCGAGAGGAGTCAGATGAGGTGGCTCAGGCATCTGATCAGGATGCCTCCTGGACGCCTCCCTGGTGAGGTGTTCCGGGCACGTCCAACCGGGAGGAGGCCCCGGGGAAGACCCAGGACACGCTGGAGGGACTATGTCTCCCGGCTGGCCTGGGAACACCTTGGGATTCTCCAGGAAGAGCTGGAAGAAGTGGCCGGGGAGAGGGAAGTCTGGGTATCTCTGCTTAAGCTGCTGCCCCGGCGACCCAACCTCGGATAAGCGGAAAAGGGTGGATGGATGTTCAATAAAAGGATAACAAGAAAAACAAAAGAATATTTTATTTAAGGTCAAAATTAACTTTTTAAATATCGGATTTTTTTTTTTCTTAGTCTGATTCCATTTTTTTATAAAATTGAAAACTGTTTATGGTCTTACCTTTATTTGTAAATGAAGTCCATCCACCTATACGTCCTCCTTATTTTCCTTCAGTTTTAAAAGTCTTAATCTTCCATTTTGGCAGTCAGTCGGAACAAAAAATAAAAATTAACGGCCCGCTGCAGTGCGCTTGACTTTCTGATATCGCTAACTTATTGGCGTCTCTGCGTAGAAGAACAGCAGCCACGAGCACCTGTTGGGCTCACATGCGCCCCCTACAGGGCGGCACAGTACCGTCTGCTCACCTTGTGCCTTTTCACTGCGGTTTAATGTCCGATCAGCGAGACTCAATCTGTCACACACATTCATTAAAGATATTAGCCAGACTGTGGAGACACGGGATGTATAATAAACGTGTCTGCAAACCTTACATTGGCGACACACAGAGAGACAGCAACAGGCACGCACCAACTGCACACATCAACCAGGTGTGTGAGGAGAGGCTCGTCGCTACCGCACCTCGCGTTTCTACGCTGTATTGGAACAGGAAATGCGCCAATTCAGTGATTTTCACTATAACAAATATCAAAATTATTGGAATGATACAGAAAAATGTATAGCACAAACCAGTGGACACATTTATTTTATCATTATAAGTTTTATTTTTTTACGTTTCATACCTCCCCTGACGCTCGTCCCTGTAAACGTCTATGTCTTGCAGACAGACATCAACAATAACCTGTAGCTAGAATTATTCAGGAGATTTGCCTTTTCAAGTATCATTCCGGTCTTAACAAAGGGTACCTATTGTCCCTTTATCTATTGGCTTTTTACAATTATTATTTTTTTTGCCTAAGAGAAAAAGAAGACCACCCAATGTACAAAAAATGCCCTCCCTATGATATAGGCTCGCAGCACACCGGGACTCTGGTCTGGATTAAGTGGGTTAGAAAATGTCATAAAAGTTTTAAAACCACAAGCTCAAAATGGTTCTCGAGATGTTTGCCTTATTATCAAGGGATAGCTTGCTGAACAATGTGATTTAATGTCGCATATGGCAACATGACAACTTACTGTGTGTGTCAAATCGGGGTCCGTAGCGCTTGTGTCGTTTTCAAACAAATTGAATTGAGAGCGGCGCGGCCAGGCTGCGGCCTTACGGATGCGCGAACTCCGCTGCGTGTCGTGTCGCGGGGTCTTTAGAGCGCGCAGCGAGTTGATTGTCGGTTGCGCGCCCGTGCAATCGACTCAGCTGTGGACTCTCAGCGTCTTGTTAGGCGGAGCACCTGCGCCCCCCCACTGGTAGAAAAGAGAGTAGGGAGAGAAAGAGAAAATTCGGGAGTACACTCAGATAGGAGGATGGATATTTAAAGGAGTAAACTGCAAGACAATGATTATATTTTCATATTATGTACTTTAAAGGACCATCAACAAAAAAATCAAATCAAGTTAATAATATATTGAACAATTATTATAAAAGTAAAGTTGAATAAATGGGACTCTGCACCCGCATGAATAAAAGGTAAAGTACCACTTCCGGTTAGCTGAAATAGCCCAAAAGTTGATAGAAATCTACGTTTTGTACCTAATACTTGTATGCAAAATTTGGTTGCCCAAAGTGAAAGCGTACTCAAGTTATTGTGCTTACACACACACACACACACACATATACAGAGGAACAGAGACATAATTGCAAAAATGGTATTTTCAGACTCAGGGAGGTCTAAAACGTCGAGATTCATCAAAAGTTTGACATCAGATCTTTAGACGATTACAATACTTTCCCTATATGAGAAAGTAAAAAGGCACCCAAAATAGCAGAGCCATCCATTATCCAACCCGCTATATCCTAAAACAGGGTCGTGGGGGTCTGCTGGAGCCAATCCCAGCCAACACAGGGCACAAGGCAGGAACAAATCCCCAGGCGGGGTGCCAGCCCACCGCAGGTCACACACCAAGCACACACTAGGGACAATTTAGGATTGCCAATGCACCTAACCTGCATATCTTTGGACTGTGGGAGGAAACTCATGCAGACCCGGGGAGAACATGCAAAGTCCACGCAGGGTGGACCCGGGAAGCAAACCCGGGTCTTCTTACTGCGAGTTACATAGCAGAGCCAGTCCACCAGCCAGCACTTTTCCCATCATTTTGCTGCACATTTGGCCCTTCTTTAATTAAGACTGCTGCTTTGGAAGAATTTTCTGCCACATTCAGAAGATAACTGGATGTGAGGAAAACTGGAGAACCTCAGGGCAAACCCATAGAGACAGGAGGACAACAGGCAATCTCCACACAGACTACAGCTGGCCACAGGAGTGAATGCTGGACCTGCAATTCTGCTACCTCATGAGCCACCACACCATCCCCATTTTAAGGACATTAGCCTTCTGCTTATCTTTTGCTCATTCCAGCTGATGAGCAGATGAAGATTTGGCAATGAGGATGACAGCAAACAAAGCATCTGGAAGGGTTTACAACACTGAAGCTGGTATCAGTTGACGTGTCTGCTTCTCCGGTTTCCGTTTGATTACATCAGTTTGTGAACACTAAATTTAGTATAAATCAGCTCTTGGCTCCTAGTAAGGCTTCCTTTGAGGTTCTGGAAAATGGTAGGATATGACAATAGGCCTGACAGATCAGTGGCATTAGTCATGTAGATGCCAACACAACAGACTCAGTTTCATTTGCTGTCTTCCATCTGCTAGATTCATCTAACTGCATTTCTTACGACTTTATTACTTTTTCACCATCTAGGACTAAAGCTTCAGTTATCAAGGCTTTCTTGGACTGATTTTGTTCAGTTGCAATATGCAATTCCCTGGCATCACAAAAGATGTGTGGTTGTTTCCCACGTGGTCTGGCAGAAGCAGCACTTATCTGTGGTGATGTTTTTTTTTCCCCCCCTAACGATGCCTTAAACCGTTTTGTGTGCAGGTCGCTTGTCCTGCTTAGCCATGGTTAGATGTTCCAGTGTGGATTGGTTTGTGGCTCTAAAGACTACTCAATTGTGAGAATCGTTTACCACAGTCCTGACAGCAGTGAGTTTTCTCTCAATGGTTCATTTCTTCATAATGGTTATTTGTGATTCTAGTCGAGAAAGGAGTGACATCTCATTGTATTGTTGTTCTCTTAAACCAGCATTGTCCTCAGTAATGTCTGCTTTTGTAAACCTCGTGGACAGGCACTAATAGACAGGATGTCAAGATGGCCTTGGACACTTCTTTGTATTAGTTCTCTGGATCCCAGCACTATTTCCATTGTTTTGCTGCAGATTTAGCACTTCTCTTATTAAGAGTGCTGCTTTGGGAGAATTTTCTGCTACATTCAGATGTTCACTGGATGTGAGGAAAACTGGAGAACCTCAGGACAAACCCATAGAGACAGGAGGACAACATGCAATCTCCACATAAACAACAGCTGGCCACAGGAGTGAACGTTGGACCTGCAACTCTGCTCATCGGGTTTTCTTTCCTTTGTGATTTTCTGAGTGGCGGTGGGGATTTACTTTTGAAAACATTTGTTCACATTCAGAGCAGCAATATGGCTTCTCCAGTGTGAAATTTTGTGTGATGCCGAAGACTGCTACTGTCAGAGAATCGTTTGCCACACTCACTGCACACATACGGCTTTTCTCCAGTGTGAATTCTTGTGTGTCTTTGGAGGCTGCTACTGGCAGAAAATTGTTTGCCGCACTCCGAACAGCCATACGGCTTCTCCCCCGTATGAATCCGTGTGTGTTGCTGTAGAGCGATACTGTCGGAGAATCGTTTCCCACAGTCAGCACAACCATACGGCTTTTCTCCGGTGTGAGTTCGTGTGTGTCTTTGCAGGTTACTGCTGCTGGAGAATTGTTTTCCACATTCAAAACAGCAGTACGGCTTCTCTCCGGTGTGAATTCTCATGTGTCTTTGGAGATTGGTGCAGTGAGAAAACCGTTTGCCACATTCAGAGCAGCACTGAGGCTTCTCTCTAGTATGGATTCGTGAGTGGCTTTGAAGATTACCTTTTCGTGAAAAATGTTTGCCACATTTTGGACAGCAATAGGGCTTCTCACCATTGTGAATGCGTTTGTGCAAGTAAAGACTGTGTCGTCGTGAAAATAAATTGCCACATTCAGAACAGGAATATGGCTTCTGTTTGGAGTCAGTCCACTTTTCATCTGTACAGGCAGATTTGTTTTTGGAAGCGTTTCTGCACTTTCCGCTGGTATGCAAGGCCTCTTGATCTGTAGTAGGTACGTCTTCATCATCATCATCATCATCGATGGCTTCTGTCTGTGTCGGTTCGGAAGCAGGAACAGAATTGCACTGGGAGCAGGCCGCTGTCACATATTCTGGTCCTATTGTTGATTTCTTCCTCTTCTCATTGTCTTGAAGACAGGTCTGAACAAATGAAGATATGGAGAAACTGCTGTTCTCTTGTGCATCTGAAATAACAGAAACAGTTTAGTTAAATGTTATAAAACAACTGAGATATTACAAAGAGATAGGTTGGTTGGTGTTGGTGTCTCAGCCCTCAGTTCAATTCCTGTAGCTGTCACAATGTATGTGGCCTTCTGCATTCTCCTCCTGTCTGTTCAGTTTCTCCATCGTCCTCTCATATCTCATAAATGTGTCTGCTGTGTTAATCACTGTCTGGTGTCACAGAGTGTGGATGTGTGTGCCCCACTGCGGACCGGCGTCCATTTTCCGATTGATATCAAAGCTGATTTCAACGGAAGGATTGGAATGGGATCTGACCATTGGAGCTGGTGAAGTCAGCCAGACTTCTTCTTCTTTTGGTAGCTCCCGTTAGGGGTCGTCAGAGCAGATCGTCTTTTTCCATCTCTTCCTGTTCTCATCATCTTGCTCTGTCACACCCATCACTTGCATGTTCTCCATAAACCTCCTCTTAGGCCTTCCTCTTTTCCTCTTACCTGGTAGCTCTATCTTTAACATCCTTCTCCCAGTATATCCAGCATCTCTCCTCTGCACATGTCTAAACCAACGAAATTTTGCCTCTCTGACTTTGTCTCCCAACCGTCCAACCTGAGCTGACCCTCTAATGTCCTCATTTCTAATCCTGTCCATCCTTGTCACACCCAAAATAAATCTTAACATCTTAGAAGATGGGAACCTTGGACTGTAAGAAAGTATAAAGTCTCTGGTAATTGCCCTGAACATCAGAGCTCATCTAAAGACAGATGGAAGACATCACTCCTGCCTGTACCTAGGAAACATGCCTACTGCACTCGCAAAGTGGCCAGGAACCCCATGACGGCATCGTGTTTCTCTCCAGTAGCTCTCCTTCAAAAATTGTGTTATTGCGAGTGTCCAGCCAATGTTAACAGAAGACAAGCATATCCTTTCTGTAGAGTTATTTTTCTTTCTTCATCTTAGAATCACTATCTTATCACTAGGAAATGATAACATATTTTATACTAGCAAAATGCCCGCGCTTTCGCAGTGGTGAAGAACTGCCTTAAAATTTATATTAAGAAGAAAAGTAAACCTTTTTAAACTGAGGGAAAATATACCAATAGTTATTTGTTAAGGATCTCTTTGTCAGTTCGGCCCTCCGGTTGTAACATGACCAAGCTGTGCGCTGAGCTTACTCTTGAGCATGTAACGTACAGTTGGCCATGTGAACAGTAATCTTGTCTCAAATCTCACAGCTTGGATTGCTGCTGTCATAATCGGTTTGAGTTTCATGGTTTGTTTCAATTACGACAGTATTTGCAGGACTTGTGTTGAAGTGACATTCGGCATCTGTCAAGTGTTGTAAGTATACAACCGGTTTCATCGATAAAATCACATCCAGCTTTTGAGAGTTTAAACATTCATAAACATCAAAGTGTCCACTACTGAAATCGTCACCTGTGAATCTAAGATGTTTAAGAGGCATTGGTGGTTGTCGAAAGGTGTAAACTATTTGGCCATTTCGGTACACTTGAAAGCACCAACCGAACAATTCAGCGGCAGCCATCAACTCACATGCAGAACCATAGGTGAAGGGCTGAAGCATTTCATTCTTCTAGTGCTCCTGTGTAGTCTAATTATCTCCTGTACCGTCATCAGTCCACACCTTGAACCTGTCCCAGTCATTCAATACATAAGACACAATGTTCCTCCGGATATCAAGAGTGAGCCTGATATGGCCGTGCAATATGTAACACAGAGAATGGAAAAGGCAGGTGCCATCTCCGGGCATGGAAACCACTCGGTAAGTGACAGTTCTTTGATCGATGGTGATCACCTCGATAGACATGGTAATGGGGGTACGGTTGGAACGATAAAGGAAATGGGTACCTGAACAATGTAAAGTAAGTCTAAAATACCTACACAATAACTATAATCGTAATAAATGAACAATAAAACAGCGGAGAAGCCGTGGATTAAATAAAAAGGCTGTAGTTATCAGTAGGGAGACGTGAATACCGTGGCGAAGCAAGGAAGGGAATGTAGAGACCAGAGCGACGGACGGCCTTATATAGGCAGGCAGCCAACAACGTGGGAGGCGTTGGGATGGGGGACCCAACGCCGCCTCACACGGTGACCGAGCTGCAGGCTATGGACGTATATATGTACGTAAGGAGGATTCAGTTAGCGTTAGGAACCTGCGTACCAAATTTCTTGAAGATGGGCCCATAAGTAATGAAGACCGTTGGAAAGTTCAATATGGCGGCCGACAGTGGTATCATACCACCGAAATAAGTACGTACATTGGTTTCGGTTAGCGCAGGAAAGCCACCTACCAAATTTCGTGAAGATGGGGCCATAAATAAGAAAGTTCAACATGGCGGACGTTATGACCGTTACGTGTAGAATTTCGAAATGAAACCTGCCTTAGTAAGTAAGCTGTAAGGAATGACCCTGCTAAATTTCAGCCTTCTACCTACACGGGAAGTTGGAGAATTAGTGATGAGTGAGTGAGTCAGTGAGGGCTTTGCCTTTTATTAGTATAGATTTATTACATACTTAGTTCTGAATCCCAATCTGATTATTTAGGTTGGTTACCTGCCAGGTTATGCTTGTGTTTGGTTGGCCATTCGGCAAACATCCGCCACATCCTCTCAGAAGAAGATCATACACGTGTTATACAGTACCTGCCAAATAATACACGACACGTGTTTCACCCTAATTGGGGCTCGTTGGGTGTTGCGTTTCTGCATCTCCTTACAGGGATTGAACCTCGGATGTCAGCACCTGAGGCGAACCCTCTGATGTTGTGCCATGGCGGCTGGTTCACTTTCTCGTCGGGGTGAAGCTCGGAGGATTACATTCCTAGGTCTGAGTCACAATCTGATTATCGAGGTGCTTACCTACCAGGTAACGCTTGTGGTTGGTCGGCCAGTCGGCAAACGTCTGCCACATCCTCTCATTTGCGAGAAGCGCAGATTATAGATATGTGATACAGTACCTGCCATAAAATACCAATCCAAATAACCAGATTGCGATTCAGACCTATAAATGTAATAGTCCGCTCTTCACCCTGTCAAGTAAGCAAACCAGCCACCGTGGTGCAGTGTCAGAAGGTTCACCTCAAGATTTGATCTCAGTAAGGTGATGCAAAGGTGCGTACGCCTGACGAGCCCCAATTAGGGCGAAACACGTGCCATGTCCTCTTTGTATTACTTGGCAGATGCTGTATCACATATCTATGATCTTCTTCTCACAACTGAGAAGATGTGGTGGATTTTTGCTGACTGGCCGACCAACCACAAGTGTTACTCGGTAGTTAATCACCTAAATAATCAGATTGTGATTCAGACCTACGGACGTAATACTCCGATCTTCACCAAGTCAAGTAAGCGAACCATTCGCCGTGGTGCAACGTCAGAGGTTTTGCCTCAGGCGCTGATATCTGAGGTTCAATCCCTGTAAGGCGAAACACGTGTCATGCACTCTTAGTATTATTTGGTAGATACTGTATATTTATATATATATATATATATATATATATACACACACACTAACTGATATAACTAGATAGCTTTCAAATTAACATATGATTGCTTTTATCACGTACAGTGGTACCTTGGTATACATCCACTTTGGAATAAGTCCAACTTGGTATACGTCCTGTTTGGATGCGAAAAATTTTGCTTGGTACACGACCTTTGTTTGGAATACGACTTGCCTGCTACCCTTGTTTACCTCTCTCGAGAGACAAAGCCACGACTGCCCACGAGCGTCAGTGCGCCAGTTGCTAGCATTCAGTGAACAACCCGCACTATAACTCTCTGTGAATTTTCACGTGTGTGGTACAGCGGGTCCACAGCTCCTGTCAAAGGCCAGCTTTAAAATAAATAATCACCGCGTTTGCGGCTTGGTGAGGGGGCGTGGTGGCTCTGCAAGTGGATAGTATTGGGCTGAAGCGGTTCTCAGGGCGATTCGTGATGTGGGCGTTTCTCACCTAAGGGCACAGGTGACTGACCATCCGCATTCGTGATTGCTCCTGGGGCTGCTGATTTCACCTGCCATGCCCTCTTGATAAACAGAAGCGCGAATCGGCTAGAAGGGGAGGAAGGTTTGGATTTTTTTTCTCCCTAAATAATAAAAGCCATCATTTAAAAACTGCATTTTGTGTTTACTTGTGTTATATTTGACTAATGGTTACATGTGTTTGATGATCAGAAACATTTTGTGTGACAAACATGCAAAAGAATAAGAAATCAGGAAGGGAACAAATAGTTTTTCACACCACTGTGTATATATATATATATATATATACTTTATTAGTCTTTTCGCATGACCTTTTGGGGTCAGAAATAATTGTTAGTATATATTATGTATGGGGTGTGGACTATGGCCAGACATTCATCCCAGCCAATACACCCAGGCCACTAGAGGGAGTCATCCCTGCAACATGGAGATGCCCCGAATTCCAGCAGGGCATCATGGACATTGGAGTTTTCCTTTACAGCCCTGATGGATAAAGTCGGGGCCCCCAGGGGATGCTGCAGGAAGGCTCAGAGACTTCTATTTTACCTCTAATCCGGACGGAAGTACGTACTTCCGGGATGAAAAGAAGAGTTTTGATCTGACCCGGAAGTGCTAGGAAGTCACATGGACGGAGGGTTCAGAAGCACTTCCGGGTCAAGGACTATATAAAGGACTGTGGGAGATCCCAGGGTTGAGCCGAGTCGGGAGGAAGGGTGGCAACGCATCTGGGAGTTGGAGAATTGTATTGATTATTGATTGGAGTATTGTGATTTGTATGAGTATAGTGGAGTGGAGGGTGCTTTGTGCACTGTACAGTACACATAAAGTCAATTATTGGACTTTTATCTCGTGTCTGGCGTCTGATCTGAGGGTTCAAGGGGACGACAACACCCCCTATCTGTCACAGGGGTGAAAATCATTAGCTTTGAGTTTTCAACAGATTTACACATCCCTGAACACAACTTCACTGCGGAGTCTGTGGACAGGATGACTCAAAAACAAATGGCCCCATCTGAATGAAAGCTGGCACATCAGAATACAACAGAAATTGCAGTACTTACTTTTTCTAATACTACTACCTGAATGCGGTTCTTCTCCTTCACTTCTTTTTCCTTCACTTATTTCCGATAACTCAGACTTCGGTTCCATACAATTCCACTGGGTGGCCAGTTGTCCTGTATTGGTGAACCAGGGCTGTGAACTGCAAGGATATTCTTCACCAATATCTGGCTTGAGAATGTTCCCCGTTTCCTGTTTTTGACATTCAAGACTGCCTGAGAAATCTTTTGAATCTTCAAGTTTAATGTCAACAATTTTTACCTCAAATCCCTCCTCTTTAAAAGCTAAATGGTGCTCTTTACAATCCTCCGGTGCACCCCACTCACAGTCCTCTTCTTTAATGTGCGCCAGTCCTTCGTCCATGCCATCCTCTTTGACTGAGGCCATGTTTCGTGTTAAACTCTTCTCTTCCCTTTTCACATGGACAGCTCTGACCTCGAGGCCATTAGGCACGTCACCTCATCACTATGGGAACCTCTACTCCCTGTGAAAACAAAAGTGACAGAATTACTTGATAAAAGTCACCAAGAGGATCCTGAGCACATTCTGGGGTTAACTAAGGTTTTGACAACACACACAAACCTTTTATGAGAGATTTGAAATTCTGTGATCCCAACATGCTTAATGAAAGCAGACAGTGCTTGTATCACCTGTTACAAATGTTAATCCATCATTACATGGAGTGCACAGGCCTCCAATATCTCAGCACAATGGCTTCCATGGTATACACTCACTACTCATTTTAAGTCATAGATTTGTTCTTATTCTGAAACACTTGTAAGATCTAGGATGGGTGATTGCTCTTTCTCAATATAAATATATGTGCATTTTATTACAAACAGACACTGCTGTTCTCTACTTTGAATTAAATATAATTGCAGCAGATCCTAATGTAAGAACAATACTTTGAACAAAATCCTCCATGTTAGCCTAAGAAGCACATGGCAGATTTGGAGTGAAAGCCTACTTGATCTGGAGATGAAATGCAGCTGATTAAGGCGAAGCCAAGAACAATGAAAATGAAGGAAGTTTCCTAATTCATACTGACAGCACAGAATCACCAAAAGACCAAAGGCTGGCTCTGATCTGAACTAAGGCCACCATTTTAAAAGACACGGCCTGTGAGACATTAATGTGCCACAGGAAAAATGACAGCAACACATATTGAGGAAAACCCGCCCGGCACAAGCGGGTACCGAGTCACGTTTCACTGCCATTAAAACAAACCAACCTTCAGCCTCAGTGGGCCTACCTGAATGACCCCCATTTATCATGAAAAGGCAGCTCATCCACCTCTCCACAGCTTCAACTACTAAAGCACTCCTCTTATCACTCCTCTTATTACTCCTCTCTCTCTTTCTGCAGCTTAGCTCTCCACTTCTGGGTGCGGAGATGATTTTAATGCCCCCCACCAATACCCATTCCCCCCCAGATTGTGAAATTTTTTTTTCCAGTAGCTAGACTGTCCAGTGGCTGACCCTCATGTCTCCACATCCATAAGCCTTCACTGAAAAAGCTTATAAAGGGCAGGTGTTGCCTTCACGCTCCCTTATTTAAAGGTCCCAATAGTTGCGTCTAATTTATTTCCACCTATTGGATAGAAAAAAAAAAAGTGCTATTTTTAACATTTTAAATTTTCATAACCAGACACCCTTGTCAAATTAACAAAATTCAGTTAGTTTAGGAAGAAGGTGCTTTGTGCCATCACTTACCTTAAGGTAGTTATTAATGCCATCACCACAAGCCTACATTGAAATTCCAGAATGCCGGCCTCTTAAAAATATTGAGGGGCAATAAAATGAGTGCAGGAGGCTGGATCATCAGCCCCCCGGGCACACAAACTCTAAGAGATGAGAGAAGCCCCACCAGTCTGAACGTTTCAATGAAGGTTCTGAAGGCTTGTGTTCCAATACGTTTGCTCACTTGAAGAATTTGATACAAAATGTGCAATGCACTGTTTTAACACATGCAGACGTAAAAAACAGGGAATAAAAGCGGAAACTCGGATCTCTTTTCTCATATTCATCCTTTGATCTTGCACAAATGACTTCAGTGCACAGCAAAAAACAAATTCATTGGCCTTTCTGTTCCAATACTTTTAGAGGGGACCGTATGCAGGCATCAGCACACGCGACATTCTCCTTGGTTTATCGCACTCAGGAGGCACATTTCTAACTCTGCTTTGGTCGCTTGTGGTCTCATGGTTTTAATTGGCTCCTTCACCTTTCCTCCAACTTCGCAATCACCCGTGTGTCCAGTTCACTGCCAGCTGTAAACTGACCAGCGATGCCCGAGTGTGCCCTGTGATGGACCGGTGCACCCCCTGCAGGGTTGGTTGGTCCCTGCCTTGCCTCCCATTGCTGCCCGTGTCCGCTGTAACCCTGAACTGAATGAACTGGCTGTCATAATGGAGGGATGGCTAGCAGTTCATAGGGTGATCGATTTGTACCTGCAGGACTGTGGCTCACCTGCCGTGTTAATACTCACCATCAGAGGTGTCAAATAATGAAATACAGCTACTTTTTTACTTTAGTTAAGTAACCTTTATCAACTACCTTCAATTTACTTGATTACGTTTCATTCAAGGCAACTGCCACTTTTACATCACTACATTTTTACATCAAGGGCAACACTTTTTACTTTATTACATCTTCCAGGAAGTTCTCGTTAGTCGTTACACAGACCACACTATAATCAATTCATAAATGAGGACCATCAGGCGTGTTCTCAACTAAGGGTCACATCCCAGGGCTGCTCACACACAGTCAACTGAATGCATATATCATTCAACAATAAAAACTTTGTAGTGCCATGCACTGCTCATTTGGTGGGTCGTTCCCCATGAACATGCATTTTCCCAAAGGGAAACACCTTTTACTTCATTACATCTTCCAGGAAGTCCTCGTTAGTCATTACACAGACCACACTACAATCAATTATTAAATGAGAACCATCAGGGATGTTCTCAACTAAGGGATTACATCCTGGCGTTGCTCATACACAGCCGACTGAATGCGTACATCATTCAACAATAAAAGTGTTGTAGCGCCACCCAGTGCTCATTTGGTGGGTCGTTCCCCATGAATGTGCACTTTCCCCAAGGCCATCAAAGGCAACACTTTTTACTTCATTACATCTTCCAGGAAGTCCTCGTTAGTCGTTACACAGATGTAATGGAAGGATTTTTCCTTGTAAAAGGCAAAGGTAAAATAAAGAATAAAGAAAGCAGATGGGTGTTGGTCGCTTCAGTGCAAAAACCAGCTTCAAGAAGGAATGCATTGGGAAGATGGCCAAAGGGTTATGCTGACTTGTTTTCCACTTCGAGGGGCTTCACTACGCAGCTCTTATTTTTGTGTGCCTTCCGGTACTAGGCGCCGTCTCCATCAGGACCAAGTGAAAAACAACACCACGTCCCGTGGAAAGGTGTGTGCTGAAACTGATCACTTCTGTATACACAGCTTGCACGTAAGCCGCTTTGGGCAAGGACGCTCAATTAGTATATAAGGGAAGGTTCCGCCCTCAGTTTCTTTCGAGGCTCAACCGTGGGGAATGCGCGCACCGCCCGGTCCTTGACAGGCACATGAGTTGATCCTCTGACGAGACTGACAAGCGGGCCTCCTCAGTCTACTGGTCTAGGATGATGGCTCTGGGTCTTTTGTTAATACTGTAAGCATAAGTTTGTTTCTTCAAATATATTACTGTAAGCATATATATATATATATTTGTTTCTATAATCCATTGTTATTGCATTATACTATTCATATGTATTTATATGTTATAATTGAACAAGTAAATTTTATTGAAGTATCGGACCTCTTCTCTCTGATTTTTGTCCACTTATTCTAAAGAACCCCTTGAACCATTTTCCCAAAATTAAAACAACAGACCACACTACAATCAATTATTAAATGAGAACCATCAGGCGTGTTCTCAACTAAGGGTCACATCCCAGGGCTGCTCACACACAGTCAACTGAATGCATATATCATTCAACAATAAAAACTTTGTAGTGCCATGCACTGCTCATTTGGTGGGTCATTCCCCATGAACATGCATTTTCCCAAAGGGCAACACCTTTTACTTCATTACATCTTCCAGGAAGTCCTCGTTAGTCGATACACAGACCACACTACAATCAATTATTAAATGAGAACCATCAGGCGTGTTCTCAACTAAGGGATCACATCCCGGCATTGCTCATACACAGCCGACTGAATGCGTACATCATTCAACAATAAAAGTGTTGTAGGACCTCCCACTGCTCATTTGGTGGGTCGTTCCCCATGAATGTGCATTTTCCCCAAAGGGCAACATTTTTTACTTCATTACATCTTCCAGGAAGTCCTCGTTAGTCATTAAACAAACCACACTATAATCAATTCATAAATGAGCAAAATGAGGCGTGTTCAAATTAATGTGACAATTGTAATAACTGCCATTATAAAATCAATCTTTACTAACTGCGGCATCAAAATATAATCAATCTATGTTGACTTTCAATATTTTTTTTTTTTATTGTGTATCTATTTAAGTGATACAGTTGTGAGATATTGCCTTATTTTTTTTTTCCCCCTTATATTTCAGTGGTAGCGATACTGCTTTGCAGTAATGGAGATTGTGGGATCGCTTCCTGGGTTCTCCCTGTGTGAGGAGTTCCTTGATTAGTGAGAAAAGCACTATATAAATGTAAAGAATTATTATTATTTATTTGATTCTTCTTCTTTCAGGAATAGGGGCATCTCATCTCCCAGTGTAAGTCATATTCCCACCCACCAGTGACACACTTCAGGTCTTCATCCTCGTGACACTAATCCAAGCCTGGGGGTCCCGGCTGTCTGTATACCAAGTATGTGTAGCATGGATGCGAGGGGCATAATGATGAGGGTACAGGGACCCCCCCAAGCCTTTGGTGTTCCTGCCATTCAGCCATGTTAGGTCATAAATAACCCTACTAGGTGGTCAAAGTGCTGCTCTCTACATTAAAATGTTTTTGTTTATTGATGTGTCTTTTAATTAATGACAGTAATATGCATTGTTTTCTTTA
>JANRMT010062807.1:2877080-2888048 GCA_026402145.1 Polypterus bichir lapradei
CAGCCGTCTACCAGGAAGTTTTAGAGCACTTCATGCTTCCTGCTGCTGACGAACTTTATGGAGATGCAGATTTCATTTTCCAACAGGACCTGGCAGCTGTACACAGTGCCAAAGCTACCAGTACCTGGTTTAAGGACCATGGTATCCCTGTTCTTGATTGGCCAGCAAACTCGCCTGACCTTAACCCCACAGAAAATCTATGGGGTATTGTGAAGAGGAAGATGCAATACGCCAGACCCAACAATTCAGAAGAGCTGAAGGCCACTATCAGAGCAACATGGGCTCTCATAACACCTGAGCAGTGCCACAGACTGATCGACTCCATGCCACGCCGCATTGCTGCAGTAATCCAGGCCAAAGGAGCCCCAACTAAATATTGAGTGCTGTACATGCTCATACTGTTCATGTTCATACCTTTCAGTTGGCCAACATTTCTAAAAATCCTTTTTTTGCATTGGTCTTAATTGATATTCTAATTTTCCGAGATACTGAATTTGGGACTTTCATTAGTTGTCAGTTATAATCATCAAAATTAAAAGAAATAAACATTTGAACTACATCAGTCTGTGTGTAATGAATGAATCTAATATACAAGTTTCACTTTTTGAATGGAATTACTGAAATAAATCAACTTTGTCATGATATTCTAATTTTATGACCGGCACCTGTATAAAACAACTGACCAAACTCACTCAGTGCTCACAGATGACCAGGCCGAGGAGAGCCTGACCACAAGTGCCTTGCGCACGGGAAAGGCGCTATATACATAAAATGTACTCTAATACATTGAGCAGTCATCATTAACATAAAAAGGCATTGATCCTCATTCAATGGATTGTCAAGGACAGAGATGTGGGTCATTGTGTGAGAATTAGAGGGGCCCACTTGAAGTAAAAAGAGATGAAGGCGGCTGGATAATGGAGACAGTCCAGGAGACGAATTGTGACTCGGTCAGTTTAAAGGAAGGCAACGTGTGGGCTTGGACTGAACGTCCATTAAAAGTGTTAAGTGAGGTCAGGATATACAGAGGTGGTGGCTGGAGACAACTGAGGGAGTTCATTTGGGGGGGCACACTGACCTTATTTACCAATAGTCACGCCAGCATGGGTGCGATAGAGAGACACAGAGAGTGAAGGGATGGTTGAGGAGAATAGGCTCGGGTTCAAATAGTGCATAACCAGCAGGACTTTAAGGGTTAAGAACATGAGAAAACACAAATGCAGCAAACAGATCACCAGTCCGCACCGCAAGGAATCCATGAAAGAAAAAAAAAAAAAATAGGAAGAGAATTTGAGCAGGCGTCAGCTGGATGGGATAAACATGGCAACCACTGAAACATTTTATTAATATTTATAAAAAAAAAAATAGAAAGTACAGCATTATAACATAAAGCAGAAGAGAAAATGATTCAACCCTGACAGTACATTGTAATGAAAAGACGATAAACATATTCAGCCTACGCACACTCAGCCCGAGATCTCCGTTAAACCACCGCTGGCCTCAAATCAGACACGTCCACCACGTGTGCTTAGCAGATCGGCACATCCCTCGACTCGCCGCCAGGACACTCCTGCAGGTCGGCATCTCCTCTCTCAGCTTTACTCCACAAACGTATGCCATCTGGGGCAGCTTTTAAAAATGTGAAGCAGGGGTGGGCAATGTCGGTCCTGGAGGGCCGCAGTGGCTGCAGGTTTTTGTTCCAACTCAGTTTTTTTTTTAATGAGAAGTCAATTATTGCTATTGAAGCCCTTATTGCTCAAGTGACATACTGATGCTTCATTTCAGTGGTCTGCCTTGTTAAGGTCCCCCCCCCCTCAAACTTAAACATCTGCATTGTGTTTTAATGGCTCCTTAACAGCAATAGCTTGTTTCCATTTACAGCTGTGTGTGTGTGTGTTTGATTTAATAAAACGCTTAATAGAAAAATGGGACAGACAGAAAATGACCTGCAACAGGCTTCAAATCATTTGGATGATATCCTTGGAGAGTAAAAAAATCTCTGATATCCATCCATCCATTATCCAACCCACTAAATCCTAACTACAGGGTCACGGGGGTCTGCTGGAGCCAATCCCAGCCAACACAGGGCGCAAGGCAGGAAACAAACCCCGGGCAGGGTGCCAGCCCACCACAGGGCACACACAGGACAATTTAGGATAACCAATGCACCTAACCTGCATGTCTTTGGACTGTGGGAGGAAACCCACGCAGACACGGGGACAACATGCAAACTCCAAGCAGGGAGGACCCGGGAAGCAAACCCAGGGCTCCTAACTGCAAGGCAGCAGTGCTACCCACTGCGCCACCCTGCCGCCCATCTCTGACATAAGAACTTTCATTTGCAGACTAACAAGCCATAGAATTAAATGAGATCTGGGATTGGCTTCTAATTAAGCAGTTGGGTTGGAATGAAAACCTGAAGCCACTGTGGCCCTCCAGGACCGACATTGCCCACCCCTGGTGTAAAGCCTTGCCTGGCCAATAGCATGGAGGGCTGAATACCAAAATGATGTTGAGCTGCCCATCAGTGTGTCTTCTGCTTGAAGCATTTCCAATAGAAAATTGTCTTTCCTTATTTTATGACAATGTTTTATTATTGAAATAGTCCTGGACTTGTTACTCATCACTGGCTTGCCTGTAGACTGTAAGTGTGAATGAATGAAAAGGACGACCGTGGAGCTCTTTTGTTTTTTTTTCTGCTGACAATACAATTGGGCGTATAGCCGTCGGATCCCCTTGGCATTTAGGAAAGCTGCAATTGCATACATGCACATGCATGTCAGGTTATCAGGAAAATAATGCAGGGTCCATATTACTAAGGAGCCACAGGCAGGCAGGCAGCACCACACGTGAAGGTCATTTCACACAGTCTGTTATAGATAAGACAATGCATTCCGTAGTATATGGTGGGAAATAAGAAAAAATAAAATATGAGGGGGAGAGTCAAGCTAAAGAACCTTAACAAAGCTGATCAAGTCATTTCTCAAAGCACTTGCACCACCGGCCTGGAAGTTCCCTGCAGAATAAAAGGTTGTGTCTCGTCCTCACCACCTCTCATGCACCCGAGTTCCTGTCGAACATTACATACTGAGGGGCACTACAGTCACTAGTGCAAGTTGGAGACCAATGTGAAGCCTGCTATTCGATCCAAGCGGCGAGGACTGCTGTCCCAAGGGGTCCTTTTGCTGCCAGACAATGAAACACAAACAGCTAAGAACACCAAGGCTTGTCTGGAGAAAGTGAAGCTGAAGGGATTGCCACATCCTCCTTATAATCCAGATTTGGCACCGTGCAATTTGCACCTTTATGGACCACTAAAAATAATAAAAAAAAAAAAACACATTTGGGAGGTTGTTGATTCGAGACAGATGACAATGTGAAGAAAGCAATATCCGAGTGATCAGGAGGACAAGACCAAACCTTTTATTCTGCTGGCATCTGGGCACTGCCTGACAGGTGGCACAAGTACATTGAGAAATGACATGATCAGTTTTGTTCAATTTTCTAACTTTAGCTTGACTCCCCCTCGTAATAAAGATGAACTAGCCGAGTTTGCTGGTACTTAGGGTGTTGTACCGTGTCAGCCATTATGAATGTAGTGAGAAGTCAAGCAAAATGACACCTTTTATTGGCTAACTAAAAAAGATTACAATAAGCAAGCTTTCCAGGGAACTCGGGCCCCTTCTTCAGGCGAGATGTAAATATTTACACAAGTAGAACTTACTAAGCGAAGCCTTGTAAAAGAGCGCCCTCTGGTGGAATGCTGGGGTTGGTGCCGCACTGGCTCCTAACACAGAGGTGTCGCTAATGTTCGGAGATAACGCGTCCACTACGGAGTTCTTTTTTGGATCGTTGGACTGGGCACAGATAGCGGAAGCCACCATTGCTCACAGAAGATGCACACCCCGGTCCGTTTATAGTCCAAGCGTTTAGTGAGCGACACTGCGCATTTACAAAATCCCTAGACTTTTCCCCTCAAGCTTTTTCTTTACCTTTACAAAATTTTCAGCTTTTCTCAGGGTCTCGCCATGCACCTGTGCACATTTTGGCTTTCTTTGTGTACTGTTGGATTGCATGGATGTGGGTAGCAACGAATCGCATCGTGCAACTCTTCCTCGAATGAGCCCTTGTTTTCTTGTCTGGCGCAGTTGACGCACACAGACACCCACGGGGCCGCACCGTCACAATATTCTGAAACTACGCGATCCAGGAATGCTGATGAAATTTATGTCTCGCGGAGTGCCAAGTATAAACAGTAGGTTTACCTTAGCGAGATGTGGCGTACTGATGATAACGGTACCGATTAGTGATGAGCGAACCCCACCTCAAGTTGTAAGAAGTCGCAGAAATGTTTCGAACTTGGCAAAATGCACCGAAGTCAACGGGGAATGGGAGACCGAACTCATTTTGAGTGAATTATAATGGTGCAGTGGTCTTTAAAGTGTTCACGAGAGATAAGAAAACTGGCTGCTAATGATGCTGGACTGATTATTGTGGCCAAACATGCGATCTGAGCCATGAGGCAGCAGTGCTAACTACTGCACCACTGAGCTTCCCTGAGATAAAATGAATAAAATTAAATGTTAGAACAGTTAATTTTGTTTTTGCAGACAGGAAGAACAGATTTACTGAGGCTTGCATCCCACAGATTTGTTAGCAGGTACTCAAACTCTTGTGAAATGCAAGCTTAATTTTCCCCACACTGCTGCTTTTGCCCAACATGAAAGGCCATGGATTCTTCACTCCTTCCTATTGCATCAACTGCACAGCACTCTGGGTAATATTACTCAAGGGGTACGCACAGGTCACACACAAGTCTGTACACAAAGACATTACCTTTAAGACATGAAAGCACTGACACCTTTCCTGTTTCCTTCCTATGTTGGGGTTCTGTGCCATCCACTATTGGCTGTTACAGCCGTGTGAAGTCGCGCCAGCCTGACAAAGCATTATTGGGTGCTGGGGGAGGAGGTAAAAAAAAAAAAAAAGTTTGTTTAAGCCAGCTCCACTGTGAATTTTCAGGAAAATGTTTGGCAAACTCGGTCTATTCTCTGCGAAAAACCGCTTTGGAGAATTTCACTCATTGTAAGACCCCCATCAGTTATAAGAGTTTGCTTTGAAAGCTTCCTTTACTCTTTAGCTTAGTCTTTCAGGGTTACTCCAGTGGCATGTGGCCATTAAGACTCCTGCTGTCTGAGAAACACTTGCCGCATCCATAATTGTAAATTATTGTATGGGTATGAAGTCCATTTTCATTTCAGAATCGTTTACCACAACTCAGTAGAACAATAACTCGTCGCTCCATTTTGGATTCTTAATTGTTCATGAACATTACTTAACAAGTGAGAATATTTTACCTCATTTAAAGCAGCAATAAGATGTTTCCTCAGCATAAATTTCTATCTACTTGCTATGGGAAAATCTACTGCCACATTCAGAGCAGCAGTAAGGTTTTATTTAGGTTTCCCTTGAGTGTGAATTCTTATGTGGTTCTGGAGTCTGTTGTTATGGGGGAATCTCTTGCCACACTCGGAACAGCAATATGGCTTTCCTCCGGTATGGACTTGCGTGTGATAGTTAAGAGCACTGCCATCAGAGAATCGTTTCCCACACTCAGAACAGCTATATGGCTTTTCTCCAGTGTGGATTCTTGTATGTCTTTGCAGAGTGCATTTATGGGGGAATCTTTTACCACATTCAGAACAGCAGTATGGCTTTTCTCCTGTATGAATCCGCATGTGCTGCCGCAGATTGCAGACATTGGTGAATAGTTTCCCACACTCAGAACAGGAATATGGCTTTTCTCCAGTATGAATTCGTGTGTGCTGCTTAAGATTGCTGCTGTCAATAAATCGTTTGCCACATTCAGCGCAGCCATAGGGCTTCTCTCCGGTGTGGACTCTTCGATGCCTGTGCAGACTACTACTGGATGAGAACTGTTTGCCACACTCCGAGCAGCAATGAGGTTTTTCTCCAGTATGAATTCTTATGTGTAATTGAATACTGTGGTTGTGGAGGAATATTTTGCCACATTCAGAACAGGCATATAGCTTCTCTCTCGCACGAATCGACTTCTGGTTTTTGGAGGTTTTTCTGCGCTTTCGGCCAGTGTACAAAGCCTCTTTCTCCGTGTTATGCATTTGTTGCTGGTCAGTGTCGACGGCTTCTACCTGTGCTTCTTTCACAGCAGAATCAGAACTACACTGCAACAAGGCTGCTGTCAAATCCTCCGGTGCACCTGAAGCATTCAACTTCTTCTCCTTGCTCTGTCTGGATTGCAGTCTGCCATGAAGAGAGGGCTGAGCAAACGGAGATGGGGAGAAGCTGCCACTTTCTTGGAAATCTGCAACAACACAAAGAGATCAGTCTCATGTTTTTAAATAAATTCATTATTGTAACGAGAGAGGAGGCACACTGATTGGGGTGGCTGCTGCACACTGAGGTTTAATTCCGGTGTGTCTGGACTTTCATGTTTGCCTGGTATCTGTTCATGTTCCTCTCATATCCTACAGTTCTCTGTCTGGTATGACCGAGTGTGAATGTGTGTGTGTGCCAGTGTACCCTCCATTATCATGGAGATGCCTACTTTACTTCAAAACCTACCTGAGACAACAGCAAAGGGTGGGCAAATTGGTCATTCAGATGTCTAGGACTACTGTGGTATAGCGCAGGCATGTCAAACACACGGCCCACAACAGAAATCTGTGCAGCCCGCATGACAGATCCTAGTTAGCACTGAACTTGTACAAAATGATTTGTGATTGAATCATTCTGTGTGTTCGGCGTTACTTATTGACTTTTCTTTCTTCTGCCTTCTGACAAAAGCGCGTTTTTCCCATGGTATTACGGTACCGGAAACGTCATCTGCTAGTATAGCCACAAGCCTTGACCAAAGTTAATGAGCTGCAACGTCACAACTGAAGTGCTAGGCTGAAGCAGGGGCGGCCTTAGGCTTGTGCAAACTGTGCACCTGCACAGGGCCGCCACGCCAATATATATTGAATATAAAACAGAAAGAGAAAATAACGACATAGCTGACGGCAATGTGGCTGAAAGACATTGTGTTTCTTGTTAATTAGTACGCTGTATTTACTAATGTCGCTCGAGTCGGAGCAGTAAGCTATATGTAGTATTATAACGTTCTGCCGTAATGAGAATATCATGGGCCCCCCACTTGGTTTTCAAGTTACGGACACGTGCATATAGAAGCGTGTCATGAGCACGAGGCGGCTATGCAGTGTCCGCAACGGACGTGGCCATCCGCCGTGCATAAGATGCCATAATGACATTGGCAGGCGAAGGGACCACCAATTCTCTCTCTGCCCAGGGCCGCCCCTGCTAGGCTACACTACTGGCTGGGCTGCTGAGACTGGCCACTGGGCAGAACTGACCATCACGAGTAGTAATAGCCCGCATATTTTCACGTTTTTTTGCTCTAGTTTTATGTAATTTTGTGCTAGTATTGTAACGAACAGTTAGTGCAGACTACAGCTGAAGATCTGAAGTGGACGCGAGAAGTTGGGGAGTTGTTTATTAACATATTTTTATGATTTTGAGTTTGTATAATTAGTGTAGGTCAGGGGGCTTTTTGCATATCGGCTTATTTTACAATATAAACTTTGAAGTAAACTTAGTAAAGTAAAATTTTATTTTTGGAGGATTTGTTTTCCCAACATGAATTACTGAGTAATGAATTCACTGTGCGTTTTCGTGATTGCAGTTCACACGAACAGGACTTGGCGCTGCTCTCTTACAACGTTGAGAATGCGCCTGAGAATATCCAAATGGAGTTGATTGAAATGCAGTCCGATTCTATTCTGATGGCAAAATACAACGAAGTTGGTGTGCCAGGCTTGTATGCTTAACCTGCCACCCTCGTATGTGCAGATCCGTAAGTTGCCATCAAGAGTACTGTCTACGTTCGGAAGTACTTACCTTTGTGAGAAATTGTTTTCGTCAATGAAAGCTACCAAAACCCCACATCGCTCAAGACTTACTGTCGAGCGCCTTTCATCCCTCATAAAAGTTGCAGCTGCACAAGATTTCAAGCCTGATATTGACGAACTGGTTACTAACAAGAGATGCCAAGTGTCGGGACAAAAGAAATAGATCTCACACTGTAAGACTCCTTTATAAGCAATGAATATAATATAAGGACCTAGCTAAGAGGCTACGACTCTAATTGTACGGAGAGTGTATGGAAATAAATTGCTTTGCTTTAAACTTTAAATGTCACATTTTTTAAAGTTTTCAGTATTGGAAAGAAAGCCACAGTAACTTTGTATAATAGTATTTGTTACAGTGCGGCCCGCTGACACACGTATGGCAGTCGAAGCGGCCCACCAATGGTAGTGAGTTTGACATGCCTGGTATAGCGGGTCCATGGCTTCAAAAAGACAGGCCAGGTTTTAAATCCGTATAGCCATGTCGTTCTCTGTGGGCGCGATTGCACGGCCACGGGGAGTTAATGAGGTAGTTGGAGCGAGTCGCACCTGCACGTGTAGGTGCGGTCGTTCTCGATTGTCTCATTGGCTTCCTGCGGCGTGTAATTAAGGCGCTGTGCCCACGGAGACGCATTGGGGGTATGTATATATACGGGTCAACACCATTGAATCGAAAGGAGAGATGAATAGAGAGATCAAGGAGGAGGAGAAGAAGAAGTAGTTAAAAGGACATTTACCATCACTATGGTGGAGTAACAGAGAAGACCTGGGTGGGCAAATGACCTACAGGACTGACAATCTGGGCTTCAACCCTTTGCTGTGATTTACTTGATAAAGTTAGAATGCTTTTAAAACCCAATTTATATTTAAAAATAAATCCATCCACCATGCTGTGAAAACGTATTTGCCCCCCTTCCTAACCTGCACTACTTTCTCTCATTCACAGCACTTGTTTCTGATCTCCAAGCAGAATTTACAGAATACAAAAGGCAACCCAAGTAAGCACAATACACGTTTTTTTTTACATGATAATTTGGATTACCAAAGGAAAAAAAAAAAAAAAAAAGTCTACCAAGACCTTTATCACCCATGTGGAAAAGTAATTACCCCCTTAGTCACTCCCTCAAATAATGAACCACCTTTCAGTGATAACGGGTGAAATGAGACTAGATACAGCGCAGCCTGATGGCTGCCAGTCCTATGGAATAATCTGAGCATCACTTCAACAGAACAGTTCCAGCAATGTCAAGCTGGCGAAAAAGGTGTCCACAAGCAGCACTCCATGCTTCAGAGAGAGAAGTAAAGAGCACACGCTGATCCAGCGCATTGCCGCACCCACCACATGACAAACCAACTCAGGATCCCAGATTATACCCGAGTGCAGCCATACAATGGGTGACGCCTCAGCACCACACTATTGTGAAGTTTTATATGGTGGCCGGAGTGCCAATTCTGCCATCAACCCCCAGGTTTTTCACTGCAGGTTGGAGGGCCTACATGCAGGGCTGGATGCAGATTAACGTCATACCCAGGACACAGCAACTGCAGGTTGAGGGCTTTGCTCGAGGGCTCAACAGAGTAGAGTCACTTTTGGTGTTTACGAGGATTCGAGCCAGCAATTCTTGCCAGTGCAGATCCCAAGCCTCAGAGCCACCACTCCGTGCCTCAAGCAACAGAAAGACCCAAGAATGAAAGTTACTGAAACACAGCAGTCAGGAAAGAGTCACAAGGCAACCTCCAAAACCCTGGGGGGGGCTCCAGTGAACCACCATGAGTGGAAATCGTCTCCAACTGAACAAAAGTAAAAGCAGTGGGAAATCTGCCCAGGAGTTGTTGGCCTAGAACAGGGGTAGGCAATGTCGGTCCTGGAGGGCTGCAGAGGCTGCAGGTTTTTGTTCCAATCCAGCTTCTTAATGAGAAGTCAGTTCTTGCTGATGAAGCCCTTATTGCTCAAAGAGACCTTCTGATGCTTCATAGTAGTGGTCTCGATTGTTAAGGTTCTCCACTGTCAGAGCCATTTTCTAGTTATTGAGGTTATGTCAAGTTGATAGAAGTATTTGCTTATTTGTTAAGCTGTGTAAGCCCATGTTGTAGAAAGCCCAGGGTCCTAGAAACTATTGAAATCATCAGAAAAAGAAAAAAATAAATCGAAATGTCAGGTAGTTGAAAGGAACTCCTCTGGGTGTCTCTCTCTCTCTCCTCGGAGCATTCATTTTACCGATGTGCTCGCCTCACTTGTGTTATTAGCGGCTAAGCGAGTTTTCTGTTTCCTCTTACCCTGACTCCACCTCTCACTTCCGGGCCGGACAGACACACACACACACTTCCACGTGTAGACGTTTATATATAAGACTAGGGGGCTCCGCCCCCTGCTCGCTTCACTCGCCCACGCCCAGGTTTGGTTAACCACATATACAATTTAAAGAGATTGTTATTTTCATGGGAATTGTTACATATGCATTATGTCCATTTTTACTTTAAAACTTTAGTAAAAACAATATTTGGAATTAACTTTTCATCAAGATCGCATTGAATTCTGATTCCGTGTTTGGACTTACATTGTGACCACGCAACATATAACTGCCCGTGAGTGAATATCGCTTATTTATCTCTAATAAATTACCCAACTTTTTCGAATGTTTGTCCATGCTCTTTTATCTTCGCTTAGTCGTTGACATGTCATCTAGAACGTATAAAATGATTGTCCTGATAAAATTTATAAGAGCTGAGAGCGCAGGAAGTGTGTCTGCCAAAATTGATTAGATAGATAGATAGATATGAAAGGAACTATATATATATATATATATATAGATAGAGATATGAAAGGATCTATATAGATAGATAGATATGAAAGGATCTATATATACTGTATATATAGAGATAGATAGATATGAAAGGAACTATATATATATAGATAGATAGATAGATATGAAAGGAACTATATAGATAGATATGAAAGGATCTATATATAGATAGATAGATAGATATGAAAGGATCTATAGATAGATAGATAGATAGATAGATA
>JANRMT010062807.1:2888058-2916936 GCA_026402145.1 Polypterus bichir lapradei
ATAGATAGATAGATAGATAGATAGATAGATAGATAGATAGATAGATATTATTAATCCCAAGGGGAAATTCACATACTCCAGCAGCAGCATACAGATAAATAACAATATTAAATGAAAGAGTGATAACAATGCAGGTATAACAGACAATAACTTTGTTTAATGTTAACGTTTACCCCCCAGGGAGGAATTGAAGAGTCACATACTGTGGAGGAGGAACGATCTCCTCAGTCTGTCAGTGGAGCAGGACGGTGACAGCAGTCTGTCGTGAATCTGCTCCTCTGTCTGGAGATGATCCTGTTCAGTGGATGCAGTGGGTTCTCCATGATTGACAGGAGCCTGCTGAGCGCCCGTCGCTCTGCTGCGGATATCAAACTGTCCAACTCCGTGCCTACAATGGAGCCTGCCTTCCTCACCAGTTTGTCCAGGCGTGAGGCGTCCCTCTTCTTTATGCTGCCTCCCCAGCACTCCACCGCATAGAAGGCGGCACGCGCCACAACCGTCTGGTAGAACATCTGCAGCATCTTATTGCAGATGTTGAAAGACGCCAGCCTTCTAAGAAAGTATAGTCGGTGAGAACACCGTGGTCTTGTTTGAAAATGGTTTTAAGTTGGACGTGACTTGAAAGAATCTCATGTTAAAAGTCTCCGTCTCGTGGGACTTCCTTTCAAAATGTCACATCTCCTCTCCAGATTTTTTTATTATAATAGAGAGATGTTTGCCTATATATTAGTGTATAGTCTAAGAGAGGCCCTTCTAACCCACAAGCCGAATTGAGTCAGTGTACTCTAACTGTTTCTTCTCCTTTCGACTACAGATCAGTTTCAGTTAGTGACCTGCCTTGCCGAGAGTAAGGCATGGAGGGCACACGGTTTCAAAGCGCGTCTTACCGTGCCCAGTTGCGTGTAACATAATGTGCTCTACTGAACGTGCAGCGCCATATGTTTAGCACGTATCGAAGGGGAAGTAAAGCATCCTTTAGTACAGAAAACAACTAAAGTTGACCAAGAAAAGGGAAGAGACATTCCCACCCGCCATTGTTTTTGCCTTTTATTCTACGTGTGTAACAACCTTTTTCTTTATTCCTGTGTGGACTGTTTGCTTTGAATTTTAAAAATGAACTTTTTGGACTGAGAAGTTTCGTTCAGGCATGCGTTTGATCCTGCCTAAACCTTTTTGCAGCGATACCCTCCCTCAATTTGCTTATCTCATTTTTACTAAACTGTTGCATTCTCCATTTTTAATGGCTCCTTATTAGCAATAAGATGAAAATAACAAAGGAGCCGGCAGTTCTCCATCTAACTTGTGTCCATTTACACCTCTGTGGATTCATCACACACTATTTGGTTTAATAAAATACTTAAGAGAAAAATGTCACAGGGCTGAAAATGATCCGTTTTAAACTTCCAACCATTTGGATGATATCCTTGGAAAGGAACAAATGTGCGATAGAAGAACTTCACATTGCAAACTAACAAGCCATAACATTAAATGATAGTCTGAGATTGGCAAGGATTGGTTTCTAATGAAGCAATTGGGTTGGCATGAAAACCTGCAGCCACTGCGGCCCTCCAGGACCGACTTGAATAAGGACCCCTTGAGCAGATTAAGCACCCATCGGGGAAGTCACAGAAGAGCCCAGACGGACGTCTAAGTAACTGCAGGCCTCTCGCAGCTCAGATAATGTTAACGTTCAAGATTCCACCAGTAGGATGACACTGGGCAAAAATGGTATTCGTATATGTTCTGCCATGCTAAAAACAAGAGGAACATAAATGTTTGTCCAACATTTGCCAAAAATAAATAACCAAAAAAAAAAAAAACAAAAAAACCACTTTTGACTGCCCTCAAAGTTTTTAGGATAAGGTTCAGTGCACTGATGATTCAAATGTAGAGCTTTTTGGAAGACGTGGGTACCTTGACATCTGGAGTAAAGCTACCACAGCTTTCCACAATAAGAACAAATGACACCCACAGTCAAATATGGTGGGTGGCATTATGACAGTGTGGGGATCATTTGCTGCTCCAGGGCCGAGTTGACTTAATCAGAAAATACTGACGGAGAAGGTCCAGACATCAGCCGATGATCTGAAGCTCAAGCTCAGTTGGGTTAATCAGCAGGACAAAGATCCAAAGCAGAACAGTAAGACCACCTCTGAATGGCTGAAATGGCCTAGTTAACGTCTGGACTCGGACCCTGTCACACACGTGCTAATGGGAGGCAACTAAAGGGTTTGAATAACGACAATTCCATGCCAGTCCAGGGGGTGGCGAGCTGCACCGACTTTCTCTTTTGATCCTCTCTTGATCCTCTGCAGACCATTCATAGGAAATCTCACAGGGTTCCAGCGCCCACGATGATGTCACTTCTGGTTTTGGGCTTTAAAGCCGACATCTTTATGTAAACTGCTCATAAAAAAAATGAAAGGCCCACTTTTTAATGAAATTATAGCATCAAGTCAATGAAACTTGTGGGCTGTTGATCTGGTCAGTTCAGTAGCAGAGGGGCTTGTTAATCAATTTAATGAAATGAACAAGAGGGGCACTAGAGGGGCAACAGCGAGACGACCCCCAAAACAGGAATGAATGGTTTAACAGCTGGAGGGAGGCCACTGACATTTCTCCCTCCTCATCTGTTTTGCATTTGTCACTGGTCAGTGTCACTACTGGTAGCATGAGGCCATACCTGGACCCTACAGGGTTTGGTGGCACAGGTAGTCCAACTTCTCCAGGATGGCAGGCACATCAATACGTGCCTCCCATTGCCAGAAGGTTTGCTGTGTCTCCCAGCACATTGTCAAGGGCATGGAGGAGATTCCAGGAGACAGACAGGCAGTTACTCGAGGAGAGCTGGACAGGGCCCCTCGTAGAAGGTCCTTAACCCATCAGCAGGACCCACTGCTACCTGCTCCTTTGGCCAAGGAGGAACAGGATGAGCACTGCCAGAGCCTACAAAAATGATTTCCTGCAGGCCACTGGTGTGAATGTCTCTGACCAAACAATCAGAAACAGACTTCATGAGGGTGGCCCGAGAACCCGACATCCTCTTGTGGGCACCGTGGAGCTCGATTGGCATTTGCCATAGAATACCAGAATTGGCAGGCGGGCACCCTGTGCTTTTCACAGGTGAGAGCAGGTTCACCCTGAGCACATCTGACAGGCTTCAAAGGGTCTGGAGAAGCCGTGGAGATAGTTATGGTGCCTGTAACTTCATTCAGCATGACCGCTTTGGTGGTGGGTCAGTGATGGTATATCTGGGAAGGCATATCCATGGAGGGACACACAGACCTCTACAGGCTACACAACGGCACTTTGACTGCCATTAGGTATCAGGAGGAAATCTTTGGACCCCTTGTCAGACCCTATGCTGGTGCAGTGGCTCCTGGGTTCCTCCTGGTGCACCACAATGCCCGGCCTCACGTGACGAGAGGAATTGATACCATTGACTGGCCCCCACGCTCACTCGTCTGACCTCAATCCAATAGAACAACTCTGGGTGGGACATTATGTTTGGGTCTATCCGACGCCTTAGACTGTCCAGGAGCTCAGTGATGTCCAGATCTGGGAGGAGATCCCCCCAGGACACCATCCGTTGTCTCATTAGGACATTGTCAGGCATGCATACAAGCACATGGGGGGGGGGCATACAAACTACCGAGTACGATTTGGAGTCGCTGCAATGAAATTTCGTCAAAATGGACGCGTCTGCCACATCATTTTTTCCTTTTGATTTTCGGGGTGTCTTTGAATTCAGCCCTCTCTCTGTTTGTTGATCATTTTCATTTCCATCCTTTCGTTCCTAACACATCACCATATCAGTCCATAGCAGTAGAGAGAGCCAGCAGGACTTTTTTTCCCCCATTGAGATCTGACGTGTTTTCAAAGTGTTCCTTTAATTTTTTGAGCAATTTATTTGAATCATTTCTATTTTTGGACATGAACCTGGACACAACTCGGCAGAGATGTGCCAATTTTGCAGCCAGGGCATATTATACAGGTGGCTGCCCCAAACCTTTTTGATGTCTCTTGTCAGTTCTTGTTACAACCCCCTTGGAGATGCTGTGGCAGGACCTTAAATGGGCAGATCATAGTCAAAAACCTTCCAATGAGGCTGATTCAAAACGACGCTGCAGAGACGAGTGGGCCAAAAATTCTCCATAGTGATGCCAAAGGTCGAGTTCCTGTTACTAGAAACTTTAGCGTGCATTTATTGCTGCTATTGGTTAAGTTCTGGAAGGCAATTACTTTTTCACATGGGCGTCACAGGTGAACTTTTCTCCTTCAAATCAATCACATGACCATTTAAATTTGACTGGAGATCAGAATTATATGTTGTTATGAGTGAGCAAAAAAAAGAGGAAATCGGGAAGAGTTTTTCACAGCACAGTATCTTTTCTCATCCATTAGTAAAGCATGGTGCTACAACGATTAGCACAGCTGCTCTTGGCTCCAGGCCGATGTGGTCTGCAGTGGACTAACGGCAAGTGGAATCTGAAAAGTCAAGTTTGGTCTTTGATTGATTTGATGAAATTTAGATGCTTTAAAGGACCTCAAGTTTATAAACAGATGCCTATGCAATAGGGTAGCATAGCACCACCCAGACATTGCCCACATGGGTTCTGCAAGGTTCCTCCATCTCTCATAGATAGATAGATAGATAGATTTAATCCCAAGGGGAAATTCACATTCCTAAGAGACTCTAGTAGTTCTGCCACATCTCATAAAGGTGCCATGCTGGTGAACTGGTGTGACTCTAAGCTGGCACTGTGGGGGTGAATGTGTCCTGAAATGGACTGGCACCCTATCCAATGGCATCTTGCCTCTTGTTCACTGCTGCTGAGACCAACTCTGGCCTCTCACACATTACCCTGAATTGGACCGAGCGTGTTTGAGAATATTATGGTATGCCACATTTACATTACAGTCCTGTGTGCACGGCTTCTGTAAGCGAACATTAAACAAGCGATTTGGGCGTTACGAAGAGGTGATGAATCAACCTTCGGAGTACATGTCACGTCAGAAGATATTCATGGGACGGTCCTCGACAACAAAATCATGGGGCCCCTTAAGGAATCAAAACTGAAACAGTGGTGAGCACGATAAAAATCTGCCCATAAAACAACACAGCAAGGATGCTGCAAAACAAAAGACGAAACTACAGATAAACATTACTTTATGCAAATTTGCAAAACAAAAAAATGAATTAAAACAGATTAGAGGGACAGCTCAGGTTGGACGGTTGGGAGACAAAGTCAGAAAGGCGAGATTGTGTTGGTTAGGACATGTGCAGAGGAGAGATGCTGGGTATACTGGGAGAAGGGTGCTAAGGATAGAGCTGACAAGTAAGGGGAACAGAGGAAGGCCTAAGCGAAGGTTTATGGATGTGGTGAGAGAGGACATGCAGGTGATGGGGGTGACAGAGCAAGATGACGAGGACAGGACGATATGGAAGAAGATGATCCGCTGTGGTGACCCCTAACAGGAGTAGCCAAAAGAAGAAGTAATTGCTATTTTTTGTCGAGCCAAAAAGCAGTTGGGTCTCTGTTAGATTTGAATCAATCCTACATCCCATTCCCAGTTCCACCTACTAAAAAAACGAGACCACGAAACCGTAACAGTTGTGAATTCTCCTATATATAATTACATTACTTACTCATTCCCACATTCTTAGATGACTTCTGCTCTTCTCCTTTACTCCTGTTTCCTTCACCGATTCTCACGTCAATTTCAGAGCACTCCGATTTCATTTCCATAGAATTCTGCTGGGAGGCCAGTTGTCCAATGTTAGTGAACCAGGGCTGTGAACTGGAATGAGATTCTTCACAAACATCTTGCTTGAAAATAGTTTGAGTCTCATGCTTTTGCAGCTCCAGACTGACTGACAAATCCTCCGAATGCTCGACTTTAATGTTGACAGTACCCTCCTCTAACTCCTCTTCTTTAAAAATGGAAATTCTTCCCTCACAATCCTCCGCCTTCACGCACACATCTGCTGGTGCCACCCACTCACAGACCTCTTGTTTAATGTGCGCCAGCCTTTCACCCATAGCTTCATCATCGACGGAGGCCATCATCCGTGTAAAACTCTTCTCTCTTCACTCGGGTGTCTGCTTTTCTCTTCTACAATTTCCCTCTCACGTGGACAGCCCTGGCTTGGAGGCCATTAGACATCTCACTGAATGGCCATGTGAACTGGGAAGGAGGCTCCTTTGCTCTGTGAAATAAAAATGAGATAATTACTTAAAATAACTGGAGCACACTCCAGGATTAATGACTAGACAAACAAGTACAGTCTTAAAAAGGTGCCAGAATGGTTCTTTAGTGCAATGACAGAAGAGAACCATTTTTTGTTACCAAAACACCCATCCAGACGAACTTTCCAGAAAGAACCTTTATGTATTTACATCTTTAACAAATCCATACAGTAAATAACCATGAAGAGATGGTAACAGACGGGTAAAATACCAACGGCTTACGGTTTTAAAAGGACTCTTCCTGCATATAACAGGACAGGCCAAGTCCAAGTTTTCATTATCTATTAGCGTGCTATTAGGTAGCCTACTATACATTAAAGATCATATATACACACACACACACACATATATATTAGATTAATAGATAGATACTTTATTTATCCCAAGGGGAAATTCACATAATCCAGCAGCAGTATACTGATACCAAAAAAAAAAAAATATTAAATTGAAATAAAAATGCATGTAAAGGCAGACAATAACTTTGAGTAATGTTAGCATTTACCCCCCTGGGTGGAATTGAAGAGTCGCATAGTGTTGGGGAGGAATAATCTCCTACTAACTGCCTCTGACTGCTAAATTGATTATTTTTTTCCATATATTTGATGTGAATTGAGCCAACAGATGACCAATTAAATTGGGGCCTCAAACTCTAACCAAACTTCACTTAATTCAGTTTCTTCATTTGAAGCCAGTTCTCGTTGTTAATTAAACCCGTTCTTTAATTCCATGGCTCTCGCTCATTCTGCCATGGCAGACATTTCCAAAACCGTTGATTTTCTTTTTTAAGAGTGCTGGCTGTCAAAATGCTGTGTGGACCTGAGCAGATCAACATTACTGAGGAGGCCTTCACCTCTCTTTATTTTGAGTTATTGTGTGATGGACGCAGGTTGTTGTTTATGTGTTGGTACATTTTGTGTCTTAATATTGTTTGGTTGATAATTAAGGAAAAAAGAAATGCGTCTTAAGATGTGCATCAATTAAAATTAAGAGTTAATTAGCAGCAGAATCAGGTCCTAATTAAGAAAAGGGTTAGAATGAAAACCTGCAGCCACAGTTGCTCTCCAGGACCGGAGTTAGAGACCCCTGCTTTATGCTTTGCTATTTAGTATTGCCTGATCTTATTTTCATATATATGTATTTTTTTTTAATAAACTTCATATTGTAAAGCATTCTGAGCTACATCATTTATATGAAAATGTGCTCTAGAAATAAATGTTGTTGCTGTTCATGTGGATGGGTCTTTTGGGAACCAAAAACAGTTCCTCGTTGGTATCGCGCAGTAGAACTGAGCTGGCACCTTGAGTTTCAAGAGTGCAGGGAAAGCACAGCTGCGAAAAGGAGCTCTTTGCCCACTTAAAGTCAGTGAGGATGACAAGTAAAAAGAAAGTAGGGTGAAATGACACCTTTAATTGGCTAACTAAATGGATTACAAATGCAAGCTTTCGAGGCAGCTAAGGCCCCTTCATCAGGCAAAGATGTAACAAAGGAACTGAAAAATACTCTCGCTTATATTGGGACAGCAAAGGGATTTTTTTTCCTTCATCTTAACAACCTTATTTGGTCAAATTTTAGCAAAATTAATAAACCTTAGATGAATTAACCCTGAAAGAAGAGAACAATGAACTAATAAAATGTAGAGATACAGTTGTGCTTGAAAGTTTGTGAACCCTTTAGAATTTTCTATATTTCTACATAAATATGACCTAAAACATCGTCAGATTTTCACTCAAGTCCTAAAAGTAGATAAAGAGAAACCAGTTAAACAAATGAGACAAAAATATTATACTTGGTCATTTCTTTATTGAGGAAAATGATCAAATATTACATATTTGTGAGTGGCAGAAGTATGTGAACCTCTCGGATGATCAGTTAGTTTGAAGGTGAGGTGTCCGGTGTTTTCAATCAATGGGATGCCAATCGGGTGTGACTGGGCACCCTGTGTTATTTAAAGAACAGGATCTATCAAAGTCTGCTCTTCACAACACATGTTTGTGGAAGTGTATCATGGCACGAACAAAGGAGATTTCTGAGGACCTCAGATAAAGAGTTGTTGATGCTCATCAGGCTGGAAAAGGTTACAAAACCATCTCTAAAGAGTTTGGACTCCACCAATCCACAGTCAGACAGATTGTGTACAAATGGAGGAAATTCAAGACCATCGTTACCCTCCCCAGGAGTGGTCGACCAACAAGGATAACTCCAAGAGCAAGGCACACGTGTAATAGTCGGCGAGGTCACAAAGGACCCCAGGGTAACTTCTAAGCAACTGAAGGCCTCTCTCACATTGGCTAATGTTCATGTTCATGAGTCCACCATCAGGAGAACACTCAACAACAATGGTGTGCATGGCAGGGTTGCAAGGAGAAAGCCACTGCTCTCCAAAAAAAAACATTGCTGCTCGTCTGCAGTTTGCTAAAGATCACGCGGACAAACCAGAAGGCTATTGGAAGAATGTTTTGTGGACGGATGAGACCAAAATAGAACTTGTTGGTTTAAATGAAAAGCGTTATGTTTGGAGAAAGGAAAACACTGCATTCCAGCATAAGAACCTTATCCCATCTGTGAAACATGGTGGTGGTAGTATCACGGTTTGGGCCTGTTTTGCTGCACCTGGGTCAGGACGGCTTGCCTTCATTGATGGAACAATGAATTCTGAATTATATCAGAGAATTCTAAAGGAAAATGTCAGGACATCTGTCCATGAACTGAATCTCAAGAGAAGGTGGGTCATGCAGCAAGACAACGACCCTAAGCACTCAAGTCGTTCTACCAAAGAATGGTTCAAGAAGAATAAAGTGAATGTTCTGGAATGGCCAAGTCAAAGTCCTGACCTTAATCCAATCGAAATGTTGTGGAAGGACCTGAAGCGAGGAGTTCATGTGAGGAAACCCACCAACATCCCAGAGTTGAAGCTGTTCTGTACGGAGGAATGGGCGAAAATTCCTCCAAGCCGGTGTGCAGGAATGAGCAGAAGTTACTGGAAACGTTTAGGTGCAGTTATTGGGGGGTCACACCAGATACTGAAAGCAAAGGTTCACATACTTTTGCCACTCACAAATATGTAATATTCGATCATTTTCCTCAATAAATAAATGACCAAGTATAATATTTTGTCTCATTTGTTTAACTGGTTTCTCTTTATCTACTTTTAGGACTTGAGTGAAAAATCTGATGATGTTTTAGGTCATATTTTGCAGAAATATAGAAAATTCTAAAGGGTTCACAAACTGTCAAGCACAACTATAAGATAACCATCACTAGAGAAAGTCCTGTAAGGTTTTCTTTGAAGTGCATTGTCTGTAAGATAGGCCTCTGTATCAATCTATGGCTAACACAGTACAACACTCTACTGCTATAAGTAAAAATAAAAAAGCTTACATTTCACTTAAAAAAAATGCTACTATAGAAAATTTAAAATTGTGAAACTGAATTAAACAATACGGACTTAACGGAGGAAATGTTTAACAGTTAAAAATACAGATCTGAACGAAAACAATTAGCATAATAACAAAAGAAAAAAAAGCACAACAAATGTAATACGAACAGTGGCGTAGCGGGCGGGCGGCATTATTGGCCGAAAGGCTCAGTACAATTCGTGTGTAAGCAGCAGGGTTCGGAAAAATATCGCTCAAGAATATAAAAAGTAAAACTGATTTTTATCCACAAATGCTTTGAAAATAATTTCCCGACTGTGCCTCTGTGACAGCATCAGATACAGCAGTTGAAATTTATGAGGCAATAACAAAAATAAAGATAAACATTACACCGATAATTTCTAGGAAGATAAACAACTAATTGACAATTTCGTTATCAATCCGAATGCGTTCTTGCTCTGAGCAGAAAACATCCCCACCTATCACTTGTACACTACACTGGCTCTAGTTTTCGCAGCGTAATTATATTAAACTAATAATAAGAACGCGACTTATCAGTGCGTCTGTACTATATTCTTGTCTAGTGAAAAATGATTGCCGTTTCTCTAAATGAATAAATCTATGCAAAATGTATCTAATTTTTTCTCTCTACGTCATTTTAATTTTCTATTTAAACAGGTTAACATATGTTGGAGGGCGACAAATTGAAACACCGCCCTGCCCCGAGCGGCACGAACTCGAGCTAAGCCACTGAATAAGAAATAATAATTTAAGCGGTACTTGTGTACTAAACGGACGGCACGGACCCTTTTCTTTTATCGTAACGCGAATTGGATTTTCGTTTTTAACATTAGGCACCTAAAGGCAACTATGCTCCACCCCAACTAACTTTAAGGTTAGTATTTGTGGTTGGGGTAGGTCAGTCTAATAATTTAAACTCCAACAAACAAGCAACCGGCCATTTAAACTTTTCAGTAGAACAACGAAACTTCCAGTGGAAATATTTAAAACAAAGAGTGACTACGAGTAAAGTAAAAGTGAAGGCCTGCAATTGTTATCCGTCATAATATGCGTTTTTCTGTGTTAATGAGGTCTCGTTGAGAAATTTAGTTTGTTACTAAAAGACCACAGTAGACGCTTCAGCCGCTTGTACATAAAAACAGAAGACGTTCTCGAAGTGCCATTTCTTAACGCCCCTTTAAGAAAGATCACCGTCCACTTTTCCAATAGACACATCCCCCTAAGACGGCAAAAAAAAAAAAAAAAAGGGCAGTCCATCGGGGAAATCTGAATGCGGATTTGACGACTGGGCTGCGCGGGATTGCAATGAACTTCAGCGTCAGGTATGACAGCACAATGCTTGGGTTAAATGGAAACGAGAAACGACGAACAAATGTTTATTTCCGCAAAGACAATCACGATGTAATTCTCCTGCGCTAAACCAAATGGCACACTGAATCGTACGGTACGCTACACGGATCATCTTTTAACATTCCCACGTTAATATTCCACACCAGCTGGAAGCGAGCATGCTCCGTAATTGACTTCAAACTCATTAAATAACGAGGGCGCGATTCGCTATGCCGACTCCAATACGCTAAAAAAAAAAAAAAAGATGAAAACTTCGCGTGCATTGTCTAAATGCAAGCGAACCCCGCAGTACCGGACAGCTTCTAAAATATGGAACCGCTCATCGTATCGTTTCCCTCATCCCCCGAAAATTCTGACCCGTACACGACCTCCACGTCCGACTTTATCTCACCTTCCGCACTTTTGCTTGTTTCTATGTGCGTTGATGAAGTCTGAGCGCGATTGTCTTGCTCGAGTGAGACCCGTGAGCTCGGAGACAGGAAACATGAACAGAATGCACGTCATCTGTCTGCGACTCGGAAGACTTGACCACGCCTACACATTTTGTAGGAAGTGTCAATACAGAACCGAAAAGAGGAAGGGGCGGGCGGAGGAACTGTTCATGTCAACCAGAATTTAAATGCAAGTCTTCTTCAATCTGACGTCTGTGTTCATCAATGGGAAAAAGGCCTTATTTTAGGATCGTATTATAGATCCCACAATGCAAACAATAATTACAATATATATCTCTTTAGTAGTATTAAAAAGGCAAGTTTACAGGGGGACTTTTAACTATCAGAATATTATCTTGGCTAACCTTGAAAATAACGGAGTTTTTAGACCTGACTAAGGGAATGTTTTATAACACAGCACAGTCGTGGCCAAAATTTTTAAGAATGACCCAGGTTTGGGTTTTCACTAAGTTGGCTGCTTCAGTGTATTTATATATATATATATATATTTTTATCAGATGTTTCTATGGTATACTGAAGTATAATGACAAACATTTCAGAAGTTGCAAAGGCTTTTAATGACAATTCCATGAAGTTTACGCGCAGATTTATTATTTGCAGTGTTGGCCCTTCTTTCTTTTTCAAGACCGCTGCAGTTCACCCTGGCAGGCTGTCTGGCAATCAACTTCTGGGCCAAATCCTGACTGATGGCAGCTGCCCATTCTTCAATACTTGGAGTTTGTCAGAATTGGTGGGTTTTTGTTGGTCCACCCGCCTCTTGAGGATCGACCACAAGTTCTCAAAGGGGACTTTGCATCTGCACATCCAGTGAGGGAGGTGAAGACTTTTGGAGGATGGCCTGGTGGGTAACAAAAAGGGCAGGAAAGAAGCCAAGAAAAACACCAGGGACAGACTGATATTCAGGGATTGGACTGCTGAGGACTACTGGGCGAAAGTCATTTTCTCTGATGAATCCCCTTTCTGATTGGAAAAAAAGAAAAGCTGAGCAGCTGTACCATCAATCCTGTGTCATGTAGGCCAACAGTAAAGCATCCTGAGACCATTCATGTCAGCCAGGGCAGTGGGCTCACTCACAATTTTTGGCTCAGAACACAACCATTAATAAAGAATGTAGCCAAAACATCCTCAGAGAACAACTTCTCTCAACCATCCAAGAATAGTTTGGTGACCAACAATGAAAAATCCAGCATGATGGAGCACCAGGCCATAAGACAAAAATGACAACTAAGTGGCTTGGGGAACAAATCATCGATATTTGGGGTCCATGGCCAAGAAACTCCTCACTGAGAACTTGTGGTCAGTCGTCAAGAGGCAGGTGGAGCAAAAAAAAAAAAAACCCAATTCTGACAAACCCCAAGCATTGATTATCAAGAATGGGCAGCTGCCATCAGTCAGGATTGGGCCCAGAAGTTGATTGCCAGCCTGCCAGGGGGAATTGCAGAGGTCTTGAAAAAGAAAGAAGGGCCAACACTGCAAATATGGACTCTGCTCATAAACTTCATGGAATTGTCAATAAAAGCCTTTGAAACTTCTGAACTGCTTGTCATTCTACTTCAGTGTACCAGAGAAACATCTGACACAAAGATCTCAAAACACTGAAGCAGCAAACTTGGTGAAAACCAATACAGCATGTTAAAGCACTAATGTGGGGTGAAGTCTGTCTGGATTTAGTATTTTGTAATAATCATTTAGATCTGAGGGTATAGAAGTGACTGAACCAATAGGGTCAAGTGACCATACTATAAAATAATTCTCAGTGTTTTAGAAGTGTGTGGGTGCAAAGACTAAAATTGTTAAGTTTAACTTTGGTAGAGCAAACTTTGAGCTGAGGCGGTAATGTCTAATGTCGGTGGACTGGGATAAGCTTTAAAGTGTGGAGACAGTCGAGCTGAGCAGTGGAACAGGTTTAAAAATGTGTCACATGTAATGCAGGACAGGTATATGCCTAAATCTGGAATTAGTAGAAAATTTTAAAAAAGAAGAAAAAAACTCCACTGTTGGTTAATAAAGAGTTGAAATAGAAGCTGCAAAGGAAAAAAAAAAGTTTATAAAACTAATAATTCCAATGTGAATAGCAGACCATCTGAGAAGATGAGGGCCAGTTATGAAGACGAATATTATGGAGGCTAAAAGGCAGTTAGAGAGGAATAGAGCAGATAAGGAGAAGGACGACCCAAAGAGATTATTTCAGTGTTTCAGTAGTAAAAGAACAGTCAAGGAGAAGGTGAAGTGCGTCAAGAATAACAAAGTGGAATTAAAAGATACAGACAATGAAATAGTGGATGCTCTAAATAGATCTTTTTCTGAGGTCTTCACAAGTGAGCAAGTGGATAATAATCTCCTAGTGGTAAAAGGGCCTACTAAGAAGCTACTGAGTGATTTGGAAATTGTAGAGGGAGAAGAGCGGCTCAGATTAAATAAGCTGAAATCAAACAAATCACCAGGACCAGATCTTATTTACCCTCGAGTTCTTAAGGAGGCTAGCGAGTGCAGATATAAACCCTTGACACATATTTTTAGGAAGTCACTCCGCACTGGAGAGATTCCAAAGAACTGGAAAATTGGGAAATATTATCTTATTATATAAAAATGGATGACCTGGCAGATCCAAGCACCTATAGGCCAGTAAACTTAATGTGAATCATGGAAGGAATTGTGAAGGATAAGATTAAGCCGCACCTGGCAAGGACAGGAGTTTAACTGAACAGTCAGCATGGGGTCAGAAGAGGGAGGTCGTGTTTGACTAACATGCTGGAATTCAATGAGGAGGCAACAAAAGGATACGATCAAAGTGGAGCAGATGAGATTATTGATCTGGAAATTCAGAAAGCATTTGATGAGGTGCCACATTAGAGGGTGGGCATCAAAGTAAAAGAAATGGCAGCTCAGGGTGTGGTGAGTCAATGGGTGCAGAATTGGCAGTTTAGGGTGTGGTGTGTCGATGGGTGCAGAATTGGCAGTTTAGGGTGTGGTGTGTCGATGGGTGCAGAATTGGCTCGGACACAGGAAGCAGAGGGTGGTGACGGTGTGAGGAACCAAATCAGAATTGGCTGATGTTAAGCTTGGTGTCCAGCAGGAGTCAACCACCCAACTAGAGGTGATTTATGCCACTTTGTTTTCCATTGTGTATTCAAACCTCACATTTGTACTTCCTATGTGTCACGCTTTACATTTACTGATATTAAGTTTCATCTGCCACAAATCTGCCGCAGCCTGTCTGCTGTCCAAGTCCTTCTGTATTGATATACTGCATTTTCCAAATTACCTGCCGATCCACCTATCTTGGTATCATCTGCAAACTTAACCGGATTGTTATTTATATTCCTTTCCAAATCATTTCTATTTGCTACCGTCAATATGTGAAATTAGGCATTGTGTAGAATGACTAGGAGATCTAAAAAAATGTTGAAAATGGGACGTCAAAGTATGAAACAATTAAAATTTCAAACATTTACTAGGCATTCTATGCAGTGCAAAAAGGTAAATATCGTTTGTCATTCGGTATAATGTCTAGGTATAATATAGAATACCTAGGGAACAACAAGAACAACATTTATTATAGCACATTTTCATACAAATAGCGTAGCTCAAAGTTCATAATATAGCACAGTTGTTCCCAAACTCGGTCCTGGGGACCCCCTGTGGCTGCAGGTTTTTGTTCCAACCAGATTCACAATCGGTGATAATAATTGATAACAACTGATCTCATTTAATTAGCTGGTCTTTTTTACTCTTCCCTTATTCTGTATTCAAAATGGTTTTTATATTTATAAAACATTTAGAAATATTTATATTTTTTTTCTAAAGTTTTCATAAAAGCTTAAATCTCTTTTGTTGTTTTCCTATCACTGTCCCTTTTTCCTGTGTAATTTGCTCCCTTTGTTTAACCCAAATAGTGACAATTAACAACCCGTACAGCAGACACCCGGGATGATGAAAGCAGCAACGACTTCAGTGTCAGACTCACTAATTAGAAATAATCAATTAAATAACCACAACACCTGAAAAATCAGAATGAAAATTAGGTTGAAAATACTGTTAACGACTTAAACAAAAACTACATATTCCCTATATAACTGCTTATTACATTTTAATAAAAATCTACCAAACTTAGTTTGTAATTTCTACATTGACTCCAAAACACAGAAACTGGGGAATAACGACTCACTTAATTAGACTAAGAGTCCAATGAAAAATGGAAGTTGGTTGGAACAAAAACCTGCAGCCACAGTGGGTCCCCAGGATCGAGTTTGGGAACCACTGATATAGCATATTAAAGTAACACTGACCTTTCATGTTTTGCCTAAAAACGTCACAAATTCTATAGAATTCCTAAGCATCCTATAAAATACCTGTTTTTCTCACATTGCCGCTAACATATCTTTATCTTCTTACATATAAACGTCTACGCATGGAAGTGAGTGTGTCTGTCTGTCTGTCCGGCCCAGAAGTGAGAGGTGGAGTCAGGGTAAGAGCTCCACCTCCGATGATACGCAAGCGAGACCTCCGAAGAAAAAGTCACTCGATTAGAGGCTAATGCACAAGCGAGGCGAGCACGCCAGCAAAACGAAACCTCCTAAGAAACTTTCAATTACCTGATATCTCGACATTTCATTGTTTTTTTCTGACAATTTCAGTAGTTTCTAGGACCCCGGGCTTTTTACGGCACGGGCGTACACAGCTAGTCTTCTTATATAATACGCTACCGTGGCTGTTCGTTTGTCTGTCCAGGATTTTAAATCACCTGTAGCTCGCAAACCGTTTCACCTATTGACTTGAAATTTGGTACTCATATACAACGTGACGTCTACTATCCGCTTTCGGGGTGTTGATTTTTATTACTCTTTTTATGTTATTGTAGAATCAACTCTCGCAGCGCGCAGCAGGGCGGCGCATGCGTACGTGTATCGTTCTCATTCCCTACCACCTTCGCGGTCACTTCCCCTATCTCTTCATATCTTTAATCATTCTTGAGGCAGATTATGGCGCTTAAGTGAAAAATTAAGAAAAACGTACTAAACGCAACAAAAAAAAACTGACTTAATCAGTTTTAACGCAAAAAGATGCTGACGAAAGAACAGAAGCAGCGGGCCGCTAGGGTGGAGAAAAGAAAAGCTGCTCAGGAAGCAGCAAGCACATCAACCTTTGAGCAAACGAATGCTAAACGTACAGATAAAGAGGATGAAGACTAGGAATGCTCAAGTCAAAGTTATTCGTGCCGTTACTGGTTATAATACGCTACCGTGGCTGTTTGTTTATCTATCCAAGATTTTAAATCACCTGTAGCTCGCAAACCGTTTGACCTATTGCACATATACTATGTGACGTCTACTATCCGCTTTCGGGGTGATGATTGACCTATAAGGTTATTCCTCTCTTTATTTTATTGTATAGGGTGGTCCAGATCTAATTATGCAAGTTTCATTACGCTATAACTTAAGTTTATTACATAGAAAATCGCCCAAAAAATCCCGGACCATCGAGAAGTGTGCGAACTGACGACATGAAGAATCGTCTTCGCGTCGAACTGGAATCGTCCCCGCATAAATCAAAGCCATCCAGACCATCTGGACCATCCTGTAGAATCGACTCTCAGCAGGGCGGGCGTGTGGCGCATTCGTACGGGCGCCGTTCTCATCCCTACCAACTTTGCCATCACTTCTTCTACCTCTTCATATCTTAAATCATTCTTCAGGCAAATTGAAGACTTAAGTGCCAGTTTAAGTGAAAAATGAAAGAAAACGTACTAAGTAATTGCTACGTAAACACTGACTTAATCAGTTTAAACGTGAAAAGATGCTTAAGAAGGAAGTGAAGAAGCGAGCCGCTGGGGTGGACAAAACAAGAGCTGCTCAGCAAGCAGCAAGCGCATCAACCTCTGAGCAAACCAATGCTAGGCGTAGAGAGAAAGAGGATGGAAATTATAAGTCAAGTAGTAACGTGCAAGACCCGGGTTCGCTTCCCGGGTCCTCCCTGCGTGGAGTTTGCATGTTCTCCCCGTGTCTGCGTGGGTTTCCTCCGGGCGCTCCGGTTTCCTCCCACAGTCCAAAGACATGCAGGTTAGGTGGATTGGCAATTCTAAATTGGCCCTAGTGTGTGCTTGGTGTGTGGCTGTGTTTGTGTGTGTCCTGCGGTGGGTTGGCACCCTGCCCGGGATTGGTCCCTGCCTTGTGCCCTGTGTTGACTGGGATTGGCTCCAGCAGACCCCCGTGACCCTGTGTTCGGATTCAGCGGGTTGGAAAATGGATGGATGGATGGATGGATGGTAACGTGCAGTGCGCCGTTACTGGTACAGTATATTAAGAACAGCAGCGGACTCGGCACCGACCCCTGCTGGACACCACTCTTAACGTTGACTGGACCATTTTTTAGCGCTCTTATATTTCTTATTTTTAGAATATTTTTGCTTCGTTATTTGTAAAACTCTTCTTAGCCTAACATACTTTTTGTATATGTCCATCCAGCCATCCATCCATTATCCAACCCGCTATATCCTAACTACAGGGTCACGGGGGTCTGCTGGAGCCAATCCCAGCCAACACAGGGCACAAGGCAGGAAACAAAACCTGGGCACGGCACCAGCCCACCGCAGTTTTTGTATATGTGTATCAACATTTTGCACAACAGAGTGTGTGAGTATGTGTGAGAGAGAAAGAGAAAGATGAGTGTGTGTGTGCGTGTTAGGAGTGTCAGAAAGAAAAATCAGATGTCCATCGCTGCTTGTTATCAATTCACTGGCCTGTAAACACCTTACAGTAAATATTCTGGAGATCGAAAAACTCATTTATATGAGTGACCTCACATTTCTGAATGCAAGCGCCAGTCCAGTTGTCCTGCACAAAGGAGCTTTGGGATGCTACAGCTGGACAACTGGCTGGATCTAGCAGTGGGCAGTATGCCAGTCCTTCGCGGGTCCAAATTAGTCAGTTGTCTTGAGGTATTCAATAGAAGCAGGTCTTAAGAACAGAGAAAAAAAAAAACACGTTTTAAAATAATATTCCCTCCTTCCAATAGATGGCAGTGTTTACCCACGTAACATTGCTTTCCCCTGGCGTTGCTCTCTGACGACTCATTGTGTTTCTCTTTGTTTGTTTCTTCCCTCAGACTGCATATGTAATAAAAAAAGAAAAAGAGCGACGGGAGATGAGAGGTAAGAAAATGAAAAAGAATAGAAAAGACAGTGGAGCAGCAATGCCGGTAGAGGCGGTAAAAGCAACGGCGAAGTGGTGGAGGTGAATGAAGAGCATGTGTGTGTGTGTGTGTGTGTGTGTGTGTGAGAGAGAGAGAGAGAGTGAGTGAGTGAGTCAGTCATTCAGTCATAGGGGTCCTCAATTCCGGTCCTGGAGGTCCGCAGTGGTTGCAGGCTCTCCCTTTAACTACTTTCTTAATTAATTAAAACCTCTTTGTTTTACTTTTTTGTTTTGTTTTTGCGTGGTTTTAGTTAACTCGTTTGTTTACGATTCAGAGCTCATTATGGAAATGATAACGGGACTACCAGCTCTCTAGCTAACGGGCTTCCATTTAAACATCTGTACATGTGTTTTTTTTACACATACACACACATTGTAGCGACGGACGGCAGTGACGTCCCAGGTGGCTGTGCTGCGCAGCACCTAAAATGAAACTCTTAAATATGATATATTTCATGTTGTGTTTCAAACAGTTGTGTTTAATATTGGTTTATAGCTTTTGGCAACGGGAATGTTATATTAAAGTTTAAAGGGGGCGGGATATATGGGAGGGGGTTGGACTTTGCCTACCACCACTAACCGATGCGGCCTGGTGTGTGAGTCCCGGTATCGGAACTAAGCAGGAAGGCTTAGTTTGAATTTTGTTGCAATCGCGTTATTTGAATAAACAACTCTTAACAGTATTAAAAGAATGGGCTTCCTTTATAAATCGAGTGTGCCTATTTGACACAATTCCATACAGTGGAATGCAAAAGTTTGGGTCCCGCCAGCCCCTCTACCAAAGACTTGTCCCCTGTGCCACCGGCCGCCACACAAGCCCAAAGCCTGATTGATCCTTAATAGTCAGAGACGTGATCTTTTCCTTTAATTCGGCCCCCCGGTTATCTCCAAACACACCTTTTTGCACGTTGTGACCAGTAAGTTCCATTTTTAATTCATCAGTCCACAGGGCTTGTTTTCCAAAATGCATCAGGCTTGTTTAGATGTTCATCTGCACACTTCAGGTCCTGAATTTTGTGGTGAGGACACATGCAAGGTTTTCTTCTGCTGGCTTTATCATGAAGGTCCTATTTGTGTAGTGGGTCGCTGCACAGTAGAACAGTGGACCACCACTCCAGAGTCGGCTAAATCTTCATGAAGATCTTTTGCAGGGGTTTTGATTTGCCTTTCTAGCAATCCAAGGAGCAGTTCTATCAAAGTTTTCTTGGCCTTCTAGACCTCAACTCGACTACCACCGTTCCTGTTCACTGCCATTTCTTAATAACATTAGGAACTGAGGAGACGGCGACCTGAAAACGCTTTGCTGTCTTCTTGCTGCCATGTCATCCTGCTTTGTGAGCCTCAATTCTCTGATTTGTCAGGGTGCCTGGCAGCTGCTTAGACGACCCCATAGCTGCTGATTGTTGGTTGACAAGGTTTGAGGGTTCCGGAAATTTATACAGCTGTGCACTTAACATCACCGAGGGTTTCCTAATGATGAGTATTGTGAAGTAAACAGCCTTGATACACAGAAAAAGGTTTGGGGCAGTCACCCGTATCCTTGAGCCCTGGCTGCAAAAGGCAAATGAAGTTGCAGAGATATGAACAGGTTTGAGTCCAACATTCGACTGACTAGAAACAGGAAGTGGTGTGGGTTTTAAGCTGTCTGCCAGGAAGTGACGTCTTCAGCGCCTGGAGAGGAAGCAGGAAGAATTTCCCATTTTTGATCCTTCGAGATAACGGAGAAAGGATTGGCGCGCCTCGCCACCCCCTGGCCTGGCGTGGAATTACCTTCAGTTGGTCCTTTTAGCAGCCTCCTAATGGCACGTAGGTGACAGTGTGAACAAGCCAGAGTCCTGGCGGGCTAATGAAGGTCTGAGACCACCTTGAGGAAAGTTATCTGGGACGTCAAATATTTTGGGGTGCACAAACTTTTGCATGGTGCTCCTTTCCCTTTTTCACTGTACAATTGTATGCAACAAACACAATCCACTAATCTTACTTCAGAGGCTGAAGAGAAATGTGACCTGTTGAGCTTTATGCCTTTTGGTGATCAGTTCATCTTCTGCTGACCTAACTATTCACAGGTACAGACATTTCAAGCAACGGGGGGGTCTACACTTTTGCACGTCACTGTATACAGGTGCATCTCAATAAATTAGAATATCATCGAAGAAGTTCATTTATTTCATTAATTCGATTCAAAAAGTGAACCTCCTATATTCTATAGATTCATTACACACACAGTGATCTCAAGCCTTTATTTCTTTTTTTTTTTTACTGATTATGGCCAACAGGTAATGAAAACACAAATTTCAGTATCTCAGAAAATTAGAATATTGGGTAAGACTTTACATTAAGTGTCCATAATTACACTGTAACTACTATGTAATTACCTGTATAAGTACAGTAACTATGAGTTATTACTCTGTACTTACTGTGTAATACAAAATAACGCTATAGTTAATTACTCGGTCGTCATTGTTATTCCACAGTTTATATAATTACAATGTAACAATTTATCACTGATCCAAAAACAAGTCAATTCTCCATTAAAATTGCCCAGACCATGGAACATCTGTTACATAGTTGTACTTGCATACACTAATGTTTTTATTACATTTTGAAAGTACAGATACAATGTAACTACAGTCATATGAAAAAGTTTGGAAACCCCTCTTAATTCTTTGGATTTTTGTTTATCATTGGCTGAACTTCCTTTTAATGTATGACATGCCTTATGGAAACAGTAGGATTTCAGCAGTGACATTAAGTTTATTGGATTAACAGAAAATATGCATCATAACAAAATTAGACAGGTGCATAAATGTGGGCACCCCAACAGAGATATGACATCAATACTTAGTTGAGTCTCCTCCTGCCTCTCGACGCTGTCCTCCTATAGCCTGTGATGAGTGTCTGGATTCTGGATGGAGGTATTTCTGACCGTTCTTCATACAAAGTCTCTCCAGTGCAGTTCAATTTGATGGCTGCCGAGGATGGACACCCTGTTTCAAACCATCCCATAGATTTTCAATGATATTCAAGTCAGGGGACTGTGACGGCCATTCCAGAACATTGTACTTCTCCCTCTGCGTGAATGCCTTTGTAGATTTCCAACTGTGTTTTGGGTCGTTGTCTTGTTGGAATATCCAACCCCTGAGTAACTTCAACGTTGTGACTGATGCTTGAACATTATCCTGAAGAATTTGTTGATATTGGGTTGGATTCATCCGACCCTCGACTTTAACAAGGGTCCCAGTCCCTGAACTAGCCACACAGCCCCACAGCATGATGGGACCACCACCAAATTTGACAGGAGGTAGAAGGTGTTTGTCTTGGAATGCGGTGTTCTTCTTCCTCCATGCAAAGCTCTTTTTGTTATGACCAAATAACTCCATTTTTGTCTCATCAGTCCAAAGCACTTTGTTCCAAAATGAATCTGGCTTATCTAAATGAGCATTGGCATACAACAAGCGACTCTGTTTGTGGCGTGAGTGCAGAAAGGGCTTCTTTCTCATCACCCTGCCATACAGATGTTCTTTGTACAAATTGCGCTGAATTGTAGAACGATGTACAGATACACCATCTGCAGCCAGATGTTCTTGCAGGTCTTTGCAGGTGATCTGTGGGTTGTCTGTAACCATTCTCACAATCCTGCCTCTTCATATGCCGCTCCTGTATTTTTCTTGGCCTGCCAGACCTGATGGGTTTAACAGCAACTGTGCCTGTGGCCTTCCATTTCCTGATTCCATTCCTTACAGTTGACACTGACAGTTTAAACCTCTGAGAGAGCTTTTTGTAGCCTTCCCCTAAATCATGAGACTGAACAATCTTTGTTTTCAGATCTTTGGAGAGTTGCTTTGAGAATCCCATGTCACTCTTCAGAGGAGAGTCAAAGGGAAGGAAGCACAACTTGCAATTGACCACCTTAAATACCTTTTAGCACTCATGATTGGACACCCCTGTCTATGAAGTTCAAGGCTTAACCAGCTAATCCAGCCAATTTGGTGTTGCAAGTCATCAGTGTTGTGCAGTGACAGGCATTCAAATCAGCAAAATGACAAGGGGACCCACATTTGTGCACAGCCAGTTTTTCACATTTGATTTAATTTCATACAACTAAATACTACTTCACGAAAAATCTTTGTTTGGAAAACACAGCAGTACTCCGATGTTCCTAGGATATTATAGACATACGACTGTTACCTTTATTGTTGAAAGGAGAGTACATTATTATGCAGGCTGAGAGGGGTTCACAAACTTTTTCATATGACTGTGTGTAAGTCAGTGATGAAGACTGGACTCCTGTGTCTCTCCTGAGAATCCTTGGGTACCGTTGGTTTAACTTTGTGTTGCTCATGGAGTCCCAAATGAGGCACATGATCTGCATTGTGAGGGAGCATCAGTTATGGCACTTCGGCCATGTGGCGTGATTACCCGAGGGTGATTCATTGTTGTGGACCCGAGTGGCTGGACCAGGCCAAGGGGTTGCCCACGTAACACCTGGTGCAGCAGATAGAGGGTCATTTCCGGAGGGTGGGACTGGACCTTGTGTCTGCCTGGGGCAGGGGTCCTCAATCACGGTCCTGGAGAGCCGCAGTGGCTGCAGGTTTTTGCTCCAACCCAGTTGCTTAATAAAAAGCACTTATTGCTAAAGTAACACTTGTGCTTCACTTTAGTGATTTTGAGCCCTTATTGCTTAATTTTGTCTTAAACAGCTATTTTAATTGCTCCTTATTATCAATAACATGCAAATGACAAGAGAGAGCAGCATTTCTCCATTTAGCTTATTTACATTTACACCTGTGTGTATTTATCTGCACTATTGGGTTTAATTAAATACTTGGAAGAAAAATGAAGAGAAAAAAGTGAAGGACTGAGAATTACTCGTCCATTTTAGCCTTCAAATCATTTGCATGATAGAAAGGGAAAGAAAATCTAGGATATGAGAGTGACCTGACATAGCAGAGTTAATTTAATTTCATAGCTTGTTAGTGCTTTATTGGCAAGAATTGCTTTTTAATTAAGCAACCAGGTCAGAACAAAAACCTTCAGCCACTGCGGCTCTCCAGGACTGGGATTGAGGACCCCTGGCCTGGGGTGTTGCCAATCGGGATTCCGAGTTGTTTCGTTGTGTAGTGGGTGCGGCAACGCGCTGTACCAGTTCATGCTCCCCAACTTGACATACAAAGCAATGGTTTCACACACAAATCAACAGAAAATGTCTGTTGCCACATGCTGTGCCTGCCAATTAGGTAGGAATGCACAGTAGGCTGGCTGCCAGGCTGTGGCAGGGGCAGCAGAGCATTCACGGTTCACAGTGCATCGTAATCTGGTTTGTACCTCTTGTCGTTGGATTGTAAGTGGCGTCCCTCCCGGGCAAATGTTGTCATACGCGTGTCGGCTACACAAACCTGTTCAACATCTCAATCAGCTGGGGATCGACCTCACATTCGTTTTTTGATTACTTGAGTCTGAGAATTCAGAATCCAATTCAGCGATAATATACAAAACGTCCTCCACAGAGTATTTTGCTTTACACATTCACTTCTATCTCTCACCAGATGTCGATGCCACTTTTGTCGTTATTTGCTGCTCACACAGGGAATCTCAATCAAACCAATGAAGCGTAATTTCCTTTTAGCAAAGTGAGTCCAACTAAAACATAACGGACTAAAATATTAAGACTTTAGAGATTTTCAGAATTCGATAGTTTAGTGTATAGGACTGTATGAGCTTCGTTAGGCTGAATGGCCTGTTCTCATCTGGATTGTTCTAATGGTCTAACAGTGGGATTTGTTACCTTTTACAGTTGATTACCACCGTCAACCCCTCCTTTGGACAAAAGTCGACATCCACCCGGAAAGAGTTCTAAGATTCTATGAGGAGGCAACAAAAGAAAAGGATCTGATCAAAGTGGAGCAGATGATCTATTATTGATCTGGACTTTCAGAAAGCATTTGATGAGGTGCCACATGAGCTGCTGCGGCCCCATTCGTATGTCGTAGGTCGGATGTCCGTAACCTGGGGACTCCCTGTATAACTGACTTGGAATTGAATTGGAGTTTTAGGAAGTGGGATTCAGTTCAAATTACATTTATTGCTGTTTCTGAGTATTTATTAGATACTAGCTGTCCTCTGCGGCTCTGCCCACGTAGTAGTGAAACAGGACAAACTTTAAAAATCAATAAACAAACAGGCGGCGCTAGTTAAGCGGAGGCAAGTTACACTCCAAAACATGGCCAGAGGTAGAGTGACTCGAACGGAGGCTGGCGCGTGAGTTAGGAGGGCCCCCCCCCCCGACGTCACGCTTTCCCCGCCCCACTCCCTGCTGCATCTCTCTCGGATTCGCTCAAATAAATCGCTGCCGCAAGCGAACTATGATTCTTAGCGCGATGAGAGAAGTCGCAAAATCAACCGGAATGTTCAAGCAAATTATAGAAAAAAAAACTATCTAAATCCTTTCTTTAAGTAGTTCTTTCGTTCGTTAGCTTAACAGAGTTAAGGTACATGCCGTGAGGAGGGCTCCGCCCCCCCCTCCCCTTGGGCCACAAATCAACCGGAATGTTCAAGCAAATTCTAGAAAAAAAAAACGATCTAAATCCATTAAGTAGTTCTGTCTTTCGCTAGCTAAGTGGAGGCAAGGTACTCTCCAACACGTGGCGAGAGGTAGATCGAGTGGAACAGAGGCTGGCATGTGAGTGAGGAGGGGGGCCCCGCCTGGCCCCCCGACTCCTGACGTCACGCTTCCCCCTCCCCTCGGCCCGCAGCCTCTGTCTCGGTTTAGTGCAAATATATCAAGTGAACTATGATTCTTAGTACGATGAGAGAAGCAGACAGACAGACGTTGGATTTTATTTATATACTAGCTTCGCAACGGAGAAGTAGAGTGTTAAAGAAGTTATGAAAAAGAAAAGCAAACATTTTAAAAATAACGTAACATGATTGTCAATGTAATTGTTTTGTGACCGTTATGAGTGTTGCTGTCATCAAGGATTTGATTATCATTATTTCTTTCAATCAGGTTCGTATTTGGAGGATGTGTTGTGTTCAAGTTACATTCCGTGTTTGTCAACCATTGTAAAGATAACAGGTTTCATTCATCGAAGTGTTCACTACCCAACTCGCTACTCGTGAATGTAAGATGTTTAACAGGCATTCCTGGTATTAAGTTGTGGATTTGCTTGCGAATATTTAGCGACAGCGTCTATGAACTTAATATAACCTTTCCCAGTCCTGCATAGTCAGTTGATGTGAGCCACTCGGAGTACATGCATCGAAGGTTCTCAGCTGTGCTTGTGCTATCTCGTGTGATCTTGCGATGTCTGCGGCTTTATTTAATGTTAGCTAAGACCCGGCACCTAAAAGTTTCTCTCGCACTTTTGCTGAGTTTGTGTCAAACACTAGTCTATCCCTGACCATCTCATCTTCGTTTGCATAAGCACAGTCCTTCACCAGCAATTTTAACTCCGTTACAAAGTGATCAAAAGTCTCATTTATACCCTGCGTCTTCTCATTAAACTTGTATCTCGCGAATATCGTATTCGTCTTAGGCATGACAAACGCCAGTGGCAGCCTGTCTATGAACTTAATTTAAACTTTAGGTTTACACCGTGCTTTGTTTCTGCAGTAGCTGCACTTATGAATATGCTTGTATGCGTCACTCGCTTCATATTCTTTTGCTGCCTTCTCAATTGTGTAATGCGTTTTTTGAACAGGTTTCATTCATCGAAGTGTTCACTACCCAAATCGGTACTCATGAATCTGAGATGTTTGACAGGCATTCCCGGTATTAAGTTGTGGATTTGCTTGCGAATATTTGGCGGCAGCATGTCTAAGAACGTAATTTAAACTTAAGCTTTACACCTTGCTTTCCTATTGATATGTCTACAAAGGCTTGTTCAGCGTCAGAGCGTTTTCCGCAGTAGCTGCACTTATGAATATGCTAAGCACAGTCCTTCCCCCGCGAATATTTACCTTATATGGGCAAGCATTCAATTACGTAGTAGGCATAATGATGCGGGATGCAACTTCGCCTCACACGGCGACTGAGCTGCTGGCTATGGCCGTATATATTGACGAAAGTAGGTTCCAGTTATGACCGTTACGCGTAGAATTTCGAAATGAAACCTGCTTAACTTTTGTAAGTAAGCTGTAAGGAATGGGCCTGCCAAATTTGAGCCTTCTACCTACACGGGAAGTTGGAGAATTAGTGATGAGTCAGTCAGTGAGTGAGTGAGTGAGTGAGTGAGTGAGTGAGTGAGTGAGTGAGTGAGTGAGTGAGTGAGGGCTTTGCCTTTTATTAGTATAGATAGACAGGTATATATAAATATATATACATAAAAATATATACAGCCAGTCCCTGGGTTATGTACGAGATAGGGACTGTAGGTTTATACTTAAGCTGAATTTGTATGTAAGTCGGAATAGGTACATAAATTTAATAAATGCTATTGTTGGCCGACTGTAACCAAGTGCTCTGCCAATGAATGATGGAGTTTCCCCTCTCTCTGACCTTTTTATTATTTCTACTTTATTTTCCATGGTGATGGTTTTTCTCTTCTTTACTGTATCACCAGCACTTGCATCAGATTTGTGATTCAGAGACATTCTTGAAGGGTGAAAACAAAAGGTTAAGATGAGCTCTTCTGCACAGCACTGTCCACGCAATCACAGCAGGAAGGCACCCGTCATCAACATGTCTGGTGTACTGAAGAGAGATAACTTACTGCTATGTGTGTAACAGTACAAGCAGGCTTGCTATTGAGAATGAATGGGGGTGGCGAGGGGCGGTTCATCACCAGCCCACCACACAGTCACCTCCACTACAGTATGCTGCCTGCAGTGTCCGCCCACCGAGAACGAACACGGTGTGGCCAAAAGCAGGTAGTGAATCGCCCAACACCGCCCCCATTCAACAGGCAGCCATCCGAGGCACACTACAATGCTACCCCCCACCGCCCCGTTCACCCTCAATGGCCTCTGTTCAGCCACAACCGGGTCACTGCTTACAGCATTACCAGCCGTGTGTGGTGGGCGGGCAGTGAAATCGCTGGCCGCCAGGAGCCGCCCGAGGGACACTACACCGCGCGAGCAGCAAAATCGCCCCCCTCCAGCTTCCATCCAGCCACCGTTTGCAGCGTCCCCAGGTCGAAGATGATGGAGCGGCAGTTACTGAGGCACATGGGTCGCAGCTGCGGCCCCGTTCATATGTCGTAGGTCGGATGTCCTTAACCTGGGGACTACTTGTATATATATATATAATAAATATATTATATATATATATATATATATATATATATATATATATAATATATATATATATATATATATATATAGTCATATAGAACTATAGATTTATATAGATATATATATTTTTATAGATATAGATAGATATGGCTATAGATATAGATAGATTTGATGTAGGGATATACACATGAACTTTATTTGTGGTGCCTTACAAATTCTAAGCAATGTGTGAAAAGTAGTTGATGAAATGTAAGTAAATAAAAGTGTGATCTGTACATTAATTGTTGATAAGTGCTGAGTGACACTGGCCATAAGTATCTGGATAGCTGAGTAATATTGTGACTACAATCAATGATTTCATTCAATTAAATAACGGCAACTGGAATGGCACCTTTCTGGGACTCTGCATTGTTGCATGACAAACACATGGGAAAGTGGAATACAAATGCCAGACCGGTTCATTGGTATTACTTATCGATTGCATTGAGTCATCTTCTTCCATACACAATTTTTATACATGCAACAACGTTAACAAAAGTAGTTTTTCATTACATTGGGAAATAACCAAACTGCCACATTTATTAGCGATGGGTAAAAGCCCATGTGCGTGATTCTTGTGCAGAAGAGTCGTCCATATGTATGCAAATCTGCTGAGATACATTTTGGCTGACCTGGGCAGTTCTCAGCATTTCAAATCTCTCATCATAAACTTTGTCAGAAATCGACAAAAAAAGGCACAGAAAGGTTTGGGGCAGCCCACCCGTATATTATTTCCTGGCTGCAAATGGAATAAATAATCACAATAGAAGCATACAGATCAAAGTCCAAAACAGAACTGACTTACTGGCACCAAGATGGTGGTTTTTAAGGAGGAGCGGAGGAAGTGACATCATCTCTGGGGCCAGAAATGGAAGTGGCGTCATTGAGGCCTGGGACCAGAATTCACATCATCTCTAGGGTCAGAACCGGAAGTGATGTCATTGTGCCCGGGACCAGAAGTAATGTCATC
>JANRMT010062807.1:2916946-2933842 GCA_026402145.1 Polypterus bichir lapradei
AAGTTGTGATGTTATGCCCGGGACCAGAAGTGACATCATCTCTGGGGGCTGAGCTGGAAGTGATGTCATTGAGCCCAGGGCCGAAAGTGATGGCATCTCGAGGGCCGGAACCAGAAGTGATGTCATTGGGACTGGAAATGTCATCATCTCTGGGGCCGGAACCGGACGTGGCGTCACTCCGCCCGGAACTGGAAGTGATGTCATCGGGGCCAGGCGGAATTTCCCATAACTGGTCTACAGAGGAATGAGAGAAAGTGTTAGTGCATTCTGCCATTCCCCTGGGTCACCATTTTGGTGCAGTGGACTGAAAAGCTCGATCCCCACGGGTCTTTAGCTGAGTCTGCGCATCAATAGTGCGCTCCTGGTCTGCCATGGGATTACTCTCGTTCAGGCCCTTTAGCTGCCTCCCATGCGCACGTGTGTGACAACTTGGACATTAATTCTGCCATGTGTTGTGACTTTATGAAGTAATTCTATCCCTGTTTCTGTTTACAGATAATAAAGTGCCCCCTTTCCCAGCTCACCTAGTTATGCAGTGAGGTGTCTAATGACCTCCAGACCAGGGCTGTCCATGTGAAGAAGGAAATCTTAGAAGAGAAGAACAGACACTTGGGGGGAGAGAAGAGTTTAACACGGAGCAATGGCCTCGGCCAATAGTGACGACATGGAGAAAAAACTGGCACACATGAAGAAACAGGAGTGTGAGTGGGGTGACTCAGGGGATTTGTGTGTAAAGGTGGAGGAGGAGTGTGAAGAAAGAATTTCAGTTTTTAAAGAAGAGCAGCCTAAGGGGGAGACTAGCGCTATTAAAGTTGAGGATTCAGAGGATTTTCCGGTTAGTCTTGGAGTGCAGACGCATGAAACTGGGCATATTTTCAAGCGAGATATCTGTGAAGAGCCTCCTTCCTGTTTACAGCCCCAGCTCACTAATACGGCACAGCAGAATTCTCTGGAAGTTAAATCGGAGTCATTGGAGTTTGAAGAGAAAGTCAATGAAGGAAACAGGAGAGGAGCAGAAGAGCAGAGTGTTGGGATACGTAAGTAATGGAATTTAACATACAAGAGAAACTGAGCACATGTACAAGTTGTAATGGTGGTTGTGTTGACTTTTTTAATAAGTGAAAATGAAAGCAGGGTACTCGTTTGATTAAAATTAAGTGGTGCTCATGTGCAGCAGGGCTGGAAGACTAACAATTGGTGACCTCATTTTGGGGGGACGTGGGGTGAGTTGTTGCCAAAAAAAAGTGTCCAGCCCATGACTTTCACTTAATTTTTTTTAATTTTAATATCTTATAAAGCGCCTTTCACAGACAGAGTCACAAATTGCTGTAAACCATAGAAAACAATTAACACGCATAGTTATAAACGGTATAACAACTACAAACCATTTCAACAAAATGAACATAAAACGGATGGAGCAAAAACGGCTACCTATACGCTAACCTCAAAAGGTGCCTCATCGATTGTGTCAATTGTATTAGCAGCCCATAAAGCACAAGGAAGGCAATTCCACCATTTTGGTGCAACGGACTGAAAAGCCAAATCCCCCCGGGTCTTTAGCTGAGTCTGCGTATCAATAAGAAGGCCCTGGTTAGATGACCTAAGTGGGCGACTGGTAGTATAATCCATCCATCCATTTTCCAACCCGCTGAATCCGAACACCGGGTCACGGGGGTCTGCTGGAGCCAATCCCAAGGCAGGAACCAATCCAGGGCAGGGTGCCAACCCACCGCAGTGGTAGTATAATGTTGTAAAAAAAAAAAAAATCTTAAATATATTGTGGTGTTTGACCATGCAGATTACTAAACGTTTAAAACGAATTGTAAATTCCACTGGAAGCCAATACAGTGAAGATATAATTGGAGTAATGGGAGGCCACTTACTGGAACGGGTTAACAATCTAGCAGCAGCCTTCTGTATAGATTGAAGACACAGCAGCGATGTCTTGTTCAAATGTTAGTAAAGAATTCCAATAATCAAAACGTGAAAAAATAAAACCGTATGTTAACGTCTCCATTTGAGCCTTCGATACTACGAGGAGATTTAGTCGAAAGAAGCCCCCGAATATTCTGTTGTAACGCCCATTAGGATGAAGCAATCTGAACCAAACAAACACGCTCTACGCCTTGATATCTGTGTCATCGATTGCATTGCGTACGATGCTGGAAGTGGTTTCCATTTTCTGTCAGACACATTTCAAAGCGGCACTCCATGTTCCCGAACGTGTTGGCAAGTGTCTCGGGGTTGGAGGGGATAGCAGCAATTTCACGTTGGATGTTTTCCTTCCAATCTTCCACAGTTACGAGGCTTGTCCCGATAGACTTTTCCTTTGAGCAGACCCCAAAGGAAGACGAAGTCTGGTGGTGTCAGATCCGGCGACTGTGGCGGCCAAATGACCCTGTTGCTGAAGGAGGACTCAATTTCTGCCACGCTCCTCGCCGATTTGTGTGACACGTTGCTCCATCTTGCTGGAAGTCACCTTCTATTAACTTTCGATCATCCAGTTGATTCTGACATTGCTTAAAAACGAATTGGTGACCCAATAGGTTCGCACCATGAGGACGCGCTGCTCCATACTGTACTCCACCATCCTGATGAGAAGCTGAGTAGTGACTGAGTGATGGGGTACGGGCGGTATGCACCCAGAAGTTTCAAACGGAGGTTAAAGGTCGCAACGGCTGCCTGCTCCGATGCAGGGACATCCCGGCTTGTTTGAAGCTCCATATACAGAGGAGCACATTGCATGTTGTTTTGTCCTAGCGAGACAGTCATTACAGAATATTCGGGGGCCTCTTTCGAGTGAATCTCCCTGTATCATTCTTAGCTTGGATTACTTCATGGACTTGATTTAACTTGAGGTTTTGAATTTCCCCATGAGATTAAGGTGTTGTACCGTGGTAGCCATTATGGGTGTAATGAGAGGTCCAGCAAAATGCCCCCTTTCATTGGCTAACTAAAGAGATTACAATATGCAAGCTTTTCGAGGCAACTCAGGCCCCTTCTTCAGAATTTACCTATACGCCGGCCTAAAAAGAAGGTGCCTCCTCAACTGTTTTTTATATGTATCAATTGTATCAGCAGCCCGTAATTCACAAGGAATTGCATATCGTAATCTGTTCAGTTAGCCAATAAAAGGGGTCATTCTTCTTGGCTTCTCATTACACTCACAGGATTCATAAGGCCTTATCTAATCGAATCCATTTTTAGCAATTAAATAGCATAGACCGATACTGTAATATGTTTAATAAAATGAAAACAATCATAGCTGTCTATTATAAAAGAAAATCTTGAGACGAGACTGTTGCCAAGAGATTTTTTCAAGCCCCGCTCTCCTCTTCACCATTTGCAGTTACCAGCCCACAGCCCACGGTCCTCTCACCTCTCATTCGTGTGAAGGCTTTTGTCAGACACAGTTCCTGCACTCTCAGCTCTTATACATTTTTACGTTTTCCTCACTTTAAGTTCCCAATAAAAGAAGATTTATTATGTCCAAATCTTATTGAAGAATTTCATCATGAAGGGTTATCAACAGAAGAAATGAGCACACGGGCAATCCTAGGACCAAGAAACGAGGAAGTCAAATGAATTAACGGCAAAAATGTCAATCGGTTACATGGCAAATTGGTTAAATGCGCATCAATAGACTCTGCTGAAGCAGTTGGCGGTGATGGTGTGGAAGATGAAAACATCAACTTACAATATCACGAAGTATATCTACAACTGTTAACACCGTCCGGTCTCCCACCACATGAATTACTGTTGGCAGAAGGATGTATCGTAATGTTATTGCGTAATTTATGTCTGAGTGATGGGCTATGCTATAGGACAAGCTTAGTTGTATTCAAAATTGGTCGAATAATTCTGACATGTAAAATTTTAACAGGCGACAAGAAAGGTAATGGAGTACATCTTCAGGGGATAACATTATATATAACTATACTTCGTTAGAAGGCTGGCGTCTTTCAACATCTACAATAAGATGCTGCAGATGTTCTATCAGACAGTTGTGGTGAGCGCCCTCTTCTACACGGTGGTGTGCTGGGGAGGCAGCATAAAGAAGAGGGACGCCTCACGCCTGGACAAACTGGTGAGGAAGGCAGGCTCTGTTGAAGGCATGGAGCTGGACAGATTGTGCACCGGGATCCATAAAATGTGTAAATGTGTTTGAAAAGTTTACCTTTTGGCAGCATCAGAATAATTTTCTTCTATGCATACAAACACACGCACACTTACCATATGTACAAACTGAAGGTTTCTATACTGAGGTATGTACAGCAAAATCTGCTGCAACCGTTTTTATTCCAAATCAATGGATGTCTGGAATTTTTCAGTCCTATTAATTGTGCCACGTTCCACTCTTTCCGCTAGTTTAGTTTTGGTTGGTCACATCAACAGATTTATGTTCTTATACAGACACACAGACACAGATGTTCACTCTGAAAGCCGATTCATACATCGATATAATCATTTTCCCAGGTTCCGGTCCTTTCCATATGCTGAATATATTTTAATAAACATGTTTGTGGAGAATGTTCAGTAATTTAGTGTGAATTTAACCCAATCCATGGTCACATGCAGGAGGCCAGAGCCTATCCAGGCAGCATTAGACACAGTTCAATTTAGGGCACAGTTGCCCCCACAGGGCCAATTTAGAGCCATCAGTTCACCTAACCGGCACATTTTCGAGGATTTGTGAGAAGAATCTACTAAGGAAAAAACAATTTGGGGATGGAGAAAACCTGAAGAGTCATCATGCATGATGAGAAGGTGCAGGATTTGACCTAATTTGCCGTAAGGTTAAACACTGCACCACTGTGCTACCCTAATGGTAGCCCACACACTTCTATGGTCAGGTCAGGTCAGGTTGGGGAGCATACACTGGTACAGTGCATTGCCACACCCACCACAATATGAAACAGCCCAGGATCCTGGTTGGCAATCCCCAGGCAGATACATGCAGTCCAGTCCCACCCTCCACAAATGACTCTCTATCTTCCACAGCCAGGTGTTAATATGGGTGTCCCCCTTTGGCCTGGTCATTAACAATGAGGGTCCTGCGAGCCGGATCACTCTTGGGGAATAGTGCCGTAACTGATGCTCCCTCACAATGCAGGTCATGTGCCTCATTCAGGACTCCATGAGCAACACAAAGTCAAACCAGCGGGACCAAAGGATTCTCTGAAGAGACACAGGAGTCCAGTCTTCATCTCAGGTCACTGGATAGCATCCATGACTCACAAACAGGGGGCATCAGGACTCGAAAGAACTTGGACCTTCGTCCTTTTGCAAAGATATCAGCAGCGCCACACACCCCTATCCAGTGACCTCATGACCCTCCATGCAATCCTAATCCGTCAACTGACTTCATAGGAAGAGTCACCAGAGTCACATGAATGTCATTGTCGAGGTAAGTAAACCTCTTGATGAGGTCTACACTCTCTCTGCAGACAGACACGCTGCTGATGGCCGTGCCTAAGAGGTCATTAAAGGCCTGGCTCTTGGTTTTTATCACAAGCCCAGACCCTCAGACTCCTCACTCAGACTTTCCAGAGCCTCCATCGAAGATCACAGCATTGTCAGCAAAGTCAAGATCATTGAAAATCTCTTCACCAACAGATGCCCCCCAGCCGCTGGAACCCAGGGCTCTCCCCACCACCCAGTCCATGCAAGCATTGAACAGTAGGAGTAGGAGCAGAATCACACCCCTGATGAACCTTAGAATCAACTGGGATAAACACAGAGGCTCTGCCCGCACACTCCACAGCAGTCACAGTACCAGTGTACAGGCTGGTCATGACATCCAGCAACCTTGAGAGGGGATCTCATAAAGTCTCAGGATGTCCCACAGGGCAGCGCGATCAACTGAGTCAAACATTTTATGAAAATCGACAAAGGCTGAAAAGAAACTCCGCTGATATTCACGTTTGCACTCCATGAGAACCCTCAGGGCCAGGATGCGGTCCTCATTAGATTAGATTAGATTCACTTTATTGTCATTACACATGTATAAATACAGGGCAACGAAATTCAGTTTAGCATCTAATCAGAAGTGCAAAGAGCAGAAGTACAATAAATATAATATGTGCATATTATGTACAATGATATTTACAGTTAAATGCAATATATACAGTTAAATACGATATGTACAGTTAAGAGCACAGTGAAGATGGGAATAGATATATAGATATATATAGATAGATATACAAATGTTCTAAATGCGGATGGCAAATATACATATTTTACAATATACATTTATGTACTTTTACATGTATTTGTATGTACTATAATACTATAAGTACTATATATATATATATATATATATATATATATATATATATATATATATACACATACAGATGTACAACATACAGGTGTGTTATGTATGTGCAGTAATAATAGAAGTACTATTATATATATACACAGATGTACAATATACAGATGTGATATGTATGTGCTGTAATACTATGAGTATTGTAATATATACAGATATACAATATATGATATATGATGTACAATGTACAGGTGTGCTGTGTAATTATCATCAGATACATCAAAACAAAACACAAAACTGAATTTGCATATTAAAAACTGCTTTAGGTCAGTGGCTCACCCTGACCCTGTGTGATGGAGGTCAATGTCAGTATGTTAGGGTGAAATAAGACAAATCTCTGGCCCTGTGTTGCTCATTGAAGATGGCACATCCACTGCAGTAACCTTTTGCAGATTAGTATGCACCACCTTCTTTGTCATTGTTTCTCTTCATCTTCTGTGTCATTTTCACCATCTTTTCCTTCTGGTTCCTTTTCATCTTTTCCCAATTATCTGTGGAGGTTGATGTTTCCAACATTTCGGCACGGTTTTATGTGCCTTTTCCCGATGCCAACCCTTCCTAATTTATCTGGGCTGGGTTGAAGATCAATATATGCTGCTTGTTAGAGATGACAGGAACAATGAGAAATGAGGGGGCAGCAGGGACTACTGGACACAGAAGTAGACAACAAAGTCTTTTCGCTTTTGCATCATTCGATGCACAAAATGTGGATTTACACAATAATGGACCATATGCTATGAGAATCTGTAGTCCCGCAACAGTTAAAGCAACAACAAGTTGAATTTCAAAGAAAACACAATTCGGTCAGGTGTATATTTATGATCACGGAGAAGCGGTGCAAATTTTAACAGGCAAAAAAAAAGTTAATATATATATTCTGCGAATAACATTAGACACCAAAGGAGATCTTGATATGCCATTCATATTAAAATGTTTACAGTTTTCCGTGAGAAAAGCTTTTCCTATGACAATTAACAAATCACAGGGACAAACATTAGAAAAAGTCGGATTATTTATTGGAGAAACAGAAACAATATTCACTCATGGGCAGTTATACGTTGCGTTGTCACAATGTGTCTCCAAAAATGGAATCAAAATTCAATGTGATCTTGAAGAAAAAGTAATTCCAAATATTGTTTTTAATGAGGCTTTAAAGTAAAAGTGCAAATAATGAAATTGAAACAATTCCAAAGAAAATTGTATATCCGACTAACCAAACACAGGGGTTGGCGAGCGAAGTGAGCAGGGGGCAGAGCCCCCTAGTCTTGCAAGAATACACTCTTACAGCTTAGCGTCTGTATTGGGTTACATTTGTTCGATTGGCTGAATTCAAATTATTCTTTCTCAAGCGGTATCGAAACAGAAATCGGCAAAAGGCAGCTTTCACTGCAATGTTGTGTACTGACAACTAAAACAACTTGATGACGTAATACGCTATATTATATAGGACTACATAAACCGGACAGATAATGTTTAGTAGTTTAGAAAATTTATTTAAATGTCAAACAGTAACCAGTACATAAAATTTATTTCATGAAACGGCCGGCCCATGACCAGACCAGAGTCCGCGGCCCACTAGGAATTGCCCAAATGCCCTAATGGCCAGTCCGCCCCTGAGTTTATCCCATAACTTATACACAAACTTTGACGAAAGAAAAGGAGAAAAAAAAAAAGAAAAACCTATGAAGGATGTTGTTTCTTGTAATCGCTTGTAGCTTTTCGGTAGCAAAGAGTGTGTGAAATGAAGGGACAAGGGCTTACACGCTGTGCAGACATCTCGCTTCTGTGAGTAACTGGCTAATGTACTTATTTGACACTGACCAAGGAAGAGTGTTTCCCGGGGGTTAGGTTCAGCAGGCAAAAGTGTGCTTCGAAATACGGTAGTCACTGCCATTCTTAAACCCCTTAGCCCACCGCTGCATGTCTACATTTTATGGAACTTTGAAAAACAACAACATTATTTCTTTTTATAGCACATTTTCATACAAATGATGTAGCTCAAAGTGCTTTTCAAGACGAGGAAAGAAAAGTTTGTAAAAAAATAGAAATATAAAAAATACGTTTAGGCGATACTAAATAACAAAGAATAAAGTAAAGTCTGATGGCCGGGAAGAGAGAAAAAAAAAAAAAAAAAAAAAAACAAATTCCAAAGGGCTTGAGGAAAAAAAAAAAAAATCTGCAGGGGTTCCGAAGCCACGAGATCACCCACCAACCCCAGGGGCACTCTACCTAACATAAATGACCTAAATCGGTCTTCGCGGTTTTTTAGGTTTTACATGAAAGAATTTGATAATGATGGTCATGTGGGCATCTGGCCTTCAATCCATCAATGTCATTATCAGATTCGTCTCTGTACTTGTAATATTTCTATTGCACTATTATATTGTACTAGCCATGTGTGCCCAACTACGTTGCGCATGTTAAAGTTGTCTGTGAAGGGCTCCTTGTTTAAACGTGGCTGCCAGTCGTGAACTGGGCCCTTCGTCGCTCAGCATTATGATTTTTTATAAGGGAAACAAAATTACAAAAGAAAAACCTTGGATATTGATTCGATAGGAACGGCCTACTCGGAATCACTGTCTGAATCGTAATTATGTGGTGGTGTAGGAGCATTTCTGCTTCTGTCCGTTCACAGTCCGTCTCGTTTTTACGACGCTATCGTTTCCTCTCATGATCTCTTCTCAACCTTTCTCCAGTCTCGCAGGTTGTTGCTTTGTGGCAATCCAAAGAGTAAGGCAATATACACGGAGTAATGGTTATAAAAGGGGGACACATAGGTATCCAGGCTCTTTAAAGCGTAAATAGGGATCACTTCACTGACATGTGAGCACACGGTACAACTGTGAGACGCACAGCACTCGCCGGCTACAACATAACAATAATAATTTCCGGAATGTGCTGTTACATTGTCATTCATTTTACCCACTGTCTTTCTTTCATTCATATGTCACGTACCTTTTATCTTCGGCAATCTCATTCTCTAACCAGGCCTCAGGAGCTAACCAGCGTAACACTGTCCACCACCCCTTTCGTTATTCCGGCACATTGTTGACATCCGTGAGTAACAACAACGTACTAAACTGGAAGGTGGTCTACGCATGCGTGGAATTCGCGGACAAACAAAGATCAAGATCTAAATGAAGATCTCTTTAGTTAATTTAAAGTACAACAATTTGTTTAGTTTGAATGTCTGTGTTTTGAGGTGTGACTGGAGTACTACAGTCTTCAGTAGTATAAGCCTGGAGGAGATTCTTAATACAATGCCTATGTTTTAGCTGTCTCTCTACTGCCATCTAGTGCTTCTTCTTCTAATTCATTCGCGGACAAACAAAGATCAAGATCCAAATGAAGATTATATATAGAGATTGAGGATTACTTGTGTTTTGTTCTGTGTATTGTATTGACACCCACTGCACTGCAGAGGTCTCTTTGTGAAGTGCCTTTCCCAATGTTTCTTCCATTTTTTTCCCTACAAGGGTTTTTTTTTTGGGATTTTTTTCCTTGTGTTCTTAGAGAGTCAAGGCTGTGGGGGGTGCTGTCAAAAGACAGGGCCTGTTAAAGCCCATTGCAGCACTGCTTGTACAATCTTGGGCTATACAAAAATAAATTGTATTGTATTGTAATGTAAGGACTGCATGGTCACTTGATCAGGTGGTGATGACTCACATCACCACCACAGAGAACCGGAACAATAAGAGCAGAGAGAGTACAGATCGCAGAATCATGAAACACTAACCTGTTTTGCAAAGGAGACAGAAGAGCACCTTGCAGGTGCTGCACAGTGCCAGGATGGCCTTTTCATATGCAGTAACATGTTTTATCTTTCGACCAGAAACGGTGGACTGCATGATAATGTGCATTGAATACACTTGACTTGAACATTCCTAGTTTTCATTCTCTTTCTCTGTAAGTTTATCATTCATTTGCTCAGAGGTTGATGCACTTGCAGCTTCCTGAGCAGCTCTTCTTCTTTTCTCCACCCTAATGGCCCACTGCTTCTCTTCTTTCGTCGGCATCTTTTCGCGCTAAAACTGATTCAGTCAGTGTTTGTGTTGCAATTACTTAGTATGTTTTTCTTCATTTTTCACTTAAGCTGGCACTTAAGCCTCAAGAATGATTTAAGATATGAAGAGGTAGAGGAAGTGACGGCGAAACGTGGTTTGGATGAGAACGGCGTCTGTACACATGTGCCACCCTGCTGCCGAGAGTTGTTTCTACAATCCTCTTTTTCTTCCAGCTGCTCCCTTTAGGGTTTACAACAGCAGATCATCTTCTTCCAATCTTCCTGTCCTCATCATCTTGTTCTGTTACCCCCATCACCTGCATGTCCTCTCTCACCACATCCATAAACCTCCTCTTAGGCCTTCCTCTGTCCCCCTTCCCTGGCAGCTCTATCCTTAGCTCCATTCTCCCAGTATACGTAGCTCCCGTTAGGGGTCGTCAGAGCAGATCGTCTTTTTCCATCTCTTCCTGTTCTCATCATCTTGCTCTGTCACACCCATCACTTGCATGTTCTCCATAAACCTTCTCTTAGGCCTTCCTCTTTTCCTCTTACCTGGCAGCTCTATCCTTAGCACCCTTCTCCCAGTATACCCAGCATCTCTCCCCTGCACATGTCCAAACCAACACAATCTCGTCTCTCTGACTTTGTCTCCCAACCTGAGCTGACCCTCTAATGTCCTCATTTCTAATCCTGTCCATCCTTGTCACATCCAGTGCAAATCTTAGCATCTTTAACTCTGCCACCTCCAGCTCTGTCTCCTGCTTTCTGGTCATAGCTGGTCTCACTACCGTCCTGTGGACCTTTCATTTCACTCTTGCTGATACCCGTCTGTCACAAATTACTCCTGACACTCTTCTCCATCCTTCCTTTTTTTTTAAACAACCCGAGAGTTGTTTCTACAATAAAATAAAATAAAAAATGGAAAGAGTAATAAAAAATCATCACCCTGAAAGCAGACAGTAGACGTCACGTAGTATATGTGTACCAAATTTCAGGTCAATCAGTCAAACAGTTTGTGAGCTACAGGTGATTTAAAATACCTGGACAGACAAACGGACAGCCACAGTAGCATATTATATAAGAAGATGCTGTACTGCTTGAAATGCCATCCTGGGAAAATCAAACTACTTACATCCAGCAGTACTAATCCTACCTGTTGTAGGTGGAGATGATGTGAACATGCTTAGAAAGAGTGCTGGAGATTTGGCTGATTTTATTTAACGTTGAGAAGAAGTTGTGGAACGTTAATGTGCTAAACATCTACATATTGGCTTGATTTTTATTAAATATCGAATCAAATACAAAATTCAGTATTTTGCCCAGCACTAGGTGACACATCTGTGATGTATCAGAGGAAAATGGAGAATTTTCATATGGAGTCCTTACACAGACCAGGAACTGAAACTTAGTGAAAGCTCGGGTTGCTGTTGGAAGAGGTTTTGGGCGAGGCAAGTAGGGGGCATTAACCCTGTGGTCTGTGCGTGGATCCCAATGCCCCAGTGCGGTGACAGGGGACACTGCACTGTAAATATGGTGCTGTCCTTCAGATGAGACATAAAACTGGAGTCCTGACTCTCTGTGGTCATTGAAGATCCCTGGGCATCCTTCATAAAGAGCAGGGTGTAACCTGATGTCCTGGCTTAATTACTCTTTATCGCCTAATCATTCTGGCCCCTTAATCTCTAATTGACTATTTCTCTTACCCCTCTCTCGTACTGGCTAAATAACTGCTGCCCTAGCATCATCCAGGTGTAGGGTGCTACACATTGGTGGTGGCTGAAGTGATTAGCACTTCGAGTAGTGAAAAGTGCTATATTGATGCAATTAATTGACTATCATTACTAGTGTGAAGTAGCAACTCCAACCAGTTATCCACCTGTCTTTTTACAATAATGTATTTCTTTGAATACATGTAATAATCTGTTTGTTTTATTGCAGATTCACAGGACAATGGCAGCTTTTCCACATCATCTTTTACCCAGCCCTCTCTTCAGTGTAGACTGCCACACAAATGGGACAATGAGAAGATGGAGAAATCAACAAGTGGATCACAGAGCTTAACAGCACTCTCTTTGCAGTGCAGTTCACTTCCTGATGTTAAACTAAGATGGACAGAATCCATCAACACTGATCAACAATTGCATAAACACTTCATTCACCCTGGAGAGACGCACTATTGCTGTTCCGAATGTGGAAAACAATTCCCTGACAGTGGAAGTTTTCAGAGGCACACACAAATTCATACTGGAGAGAAACCATATTGCTGCTCTGATTGTGGCAAACGATTTCTCAAAAACAACCGTCTTCAAAAACACATAATAACTCACACTGGAGAGAAACCCTATTACTGTTCCGAATGCGGAAAACGATTTTCTGACAGTAGCAATTTTCGACAGCACACACGAATTCATACTGGAGAGAAACCATTTGGTTGTTCCGAATGTGGTAAACGATTCTCACAAGTAAGCCATCTTCAGAACCACACAAGAATCCACACTGGAGAGAAACCCTTTTGCTGTTCTGAATGTGGAAAACGGTTCTCTGGCAGTAGCAGCTTTCAGAAGCACACACAAACACATACGGGAGAGAAACCATTTGGTTGTTCCGAATGTGGTAAACGATTCTCACTACTAAGCCATCTTCAGAGGCACACAAGAATCCACACTGGCGAAAAACCCTATTGCTATTCTGAATGCGGCAGAAAATTCTCTGACAGTAGCAATTTTCGACAGCACACACAAATTCATACTGGAGAGAAACCATATTGCTGTTCTGAATGTGGAAAACACTTCTCCATCAGCAGTAGTCTTCGATAGCACTCACGAATTCATACTGGGGAGAAGCCATATTGCTGCTCTGATTGTGGCAAAAGATATTCCAGTAACAGCAGTTTTCATAAACATAGAAGAATTCACACTGGAGAGAAACCTTATTGCTGTTCTGAATGCGGAAAACAATTCTCTGACAATAGCGCTCTTCGACAACACACACGCATTCATACTGGAGAGAAGCCGTATTGCTGCTCTGAATGTGGGAAAAGATATTCTAGTAATAGCAGTTTTCATAAGCATACAAAAGTGCACACTGAAGGAAAACCTTTATTGCCGTTGTGAAGGTGATAAGAGGATTCTCCATTTTGTAAGGGCTACCTAGAAACCAAAGAATTCACGGTGAAGAGAAAGAGAACCTTGAAGGAGGGTCTTATAGAGGGGAAGAAAAAGGAGTCAAAACCTCACCTGCCTATATACTCAAGTCTTGATGAGTACCTTCACATGGTGGGCTTTATTACTGAGCAAGTCTCATAAAGGTAAAGCCATCTTAGAATGAAATCATCAAGAATTAAAATTCAGTAATGGCTGCACATCTTTCAGATGAAAAGATACGAGAATGTGATAATGGTAGTGATTGTGCGACTAGGAGAAGAAGATCTCCACTGTGGTGTCAGTTCAGATGTACAGCATTGCTGGCCCCACCATAATGGAACAAACAAGACCACAAAATTGTATCATGGGAAAGAAAATAAGATGACTGGACAAAGTCCAGTGGTCAACTGAAGACAAAGAGGAGGTCAAATACTGAGTTTCTTTTAAAGGGATATGCCTGGTGGGCTCCCATAAACCTGCAATCCAGAAATCGAGCCTCCTGTTCCAAATTAAATAATATAACAGACACAGACTTGAAATCTCTAATTGGAATAAAGCTATTAAGCAAAGAGAAATCTGAATATTTTCAAGGAATCACAATGTATGATTAAAAAGTCAAGATCCAGCAGGTATGAAAACAGAAAGGGAGAAGACCGGGGATGAAGCGAAGAAAAGAGGGACCTCATGGTGTAGCATTTTTGAAAACTCGAAAGCATCAGCTGTCAGATGGAGTAAAAATAGACCTGTTTGGAAACAAACCCCCAAATATGAAAGGACATGATGATGGATCAGCCAAAAGTGGAAAGTCCTCAACAGCAATCGATTCTCAAATAGTGAGATTCTAACAGTGAGGAAAGGTTCTGAAGAAGCTTAAAATGAAAAGTTCAAAATTGTCTCCCTGCAAAAATCACAAGTGAACGCCAACCCAGTGATGAGGGGAGTTCAAATGTTAAGAGAAACATCAGCAAGAAGTTAACCAAACTCTAAAAATATAGAGCAGACCAGTTCAAGAGAATAACTCAGCTAAAGCAGAAGTGACACCCAACCATAGAAGACAATGAAATTCAAGAAATGAAGGTGGAGCTCCTGGAACAAACGGGCACTGACAAGTACAAAGACACCCGCAAAAAGAAAGACGTTAGCAAGAGTAACATGAAAGCTGAGCCATACAAACTCCTATGCGTGAGGTGATCACGGCCACGCTGGAATATGTCAGATGGCCTTTGCTTGTCCATGATGGGACGGTCTGGATTTGAGGCAGGTGATGTTTTTCTTTTCTCTAGGCTGCCTGCAGTTCAAATATGAGGGACGTTCAAAACGTTTGTGCACCTTTATTTCTTCGTTGGAAATGGTGAAGGTGGGAGGAGGAGTAATTGGGCATTAAAAAGTTGGTATGATGCTGGGAAATTTGCGTTGCAAATAAAGGTGACTAGGTAGAAAAGTAATGTAATTTGTTTTTGAAATTCTTAATAAGTAGAGTAAAAAAAAAAAAAGTGTGGAAACTTTTTGAAGTCCCTCGCATTAAGAGCATAAAAAGGTGATTGACAATGTGTGACTAGAATGAAAACCTGGCTTGCTTATCTTTGTCCTGTTTGTAAAGTACAATGGTTTGTCTACAGATGATATTCTGAGAAATGGCCTAAGGTTTAACTTGGCTACAAGGTGCAAGCTTATAAAAAGAGACTGGCCTTGAACTCTGAGCTCGACTTACTGCTGGCAAAGACCCCCACCTGCAGGGTTTCATTACAAGGGGCAGAGATGTATTTTACATAGACGTAATCCCTAAAATGCCTTCATGCCATAATGGAGATAAAACAAAACCAGAAACTTTAGAACAATCAAGACGATAATGGGTCATTCAGCCCAACAAAGCTTGCTGTTCCTATTCTCTTAATTCTTGTAACATGACAAGTTTTGAAAGTCCATAAAGTCCTACTGTCCTTTGCACTACTTAGTGACATATATTATGTGTCTGTCTGAAGAAAGACTTCCTAACTAACCTTTGTGTGAAATTTCCCCTTCACAAGTTTCCAACTGTGTCCCTGTGTTCAATGATGAGCTCATTTTTAATGTCACCGTCTCGATCCACTGGACTAATTCCCGTCAGTCAGGTCTCCTCTTAATCTCCTTAAGACTCAGCTCTTTCTGTCGTTCCTCTTTGTTCATCCCCTGTAGTCCTGAATCAGCCTTGTTGCTCTTCTCTGGACCTTTTCTTGCGCTGCTGTGTCCTTTTTGTAGACCCCAACTGCACCCAGGACTCGAGATGAGGCCTCACCAGTGAGTTATAAAGCTTGAGCAGAACCTCCTGTGACTTGTACTCCACACATCAAGGCGCTATATAACCTGACATTCTGTTAGCCTTCTTAATGGCTTCTGAACACTGTCTGGAAGTCGATAGTTTAGAGTCCACTTCATCTCCTAAGTTCTTCTCATAAGGTGGACTCTCGATTTTCAAAGCGCCCATTGTGTATTCAGACCTCACATTTTTAATTCCTATGTGTAAAACTTACATTTACTGACATTAAATTTCATTTTCCACAGATCTGCCCAAGCCTGTCTGCTGTCCAAGTCTGTAATAAATCAATGGATTCAAGATCATCTGCCAATCCACCTGTCTTGATATCATCTGCAAACATAACCATCTTCTTACTTATATTCTTGTCCAAATCATTTCTGTATATTAAAAATAGCAGCAGCCCCAGCACTGACCCCTCCTGGACACCACTCTTAACATCAGCCAATTCTGATTTGGTTCCTCACCCCATTACCCTCTGCTTCCTGTGTTTGAGCCAATTCTGCACCCACCACACCCTGAACTGCCACTTCTTTTAGTTTTGTGCCGACCCTCTTATGTGCCACTTCATCAAATGCTTTTTGAAAGTCCAGATAAATAATATCATCTGCTCCACTTTGATCGTATCCTTTTGTTGCCTCCCCATAGAATTCCAGCATGTTAGTAAAAAACGACCTCCCTCTTCTGAGCCCATGCTGACTGTTCTTAATAACTCCTGTCCTTGCCATGTGTTGCTCAACATTATCCTTAACTAGCAGAATACCCGCGCTTCGCAGCGGAGAAGTAGTGTGTTAAAGAAGTTATGAAAAATAAAAGGAAATATTTTAAAAATGATGTAACATGATTGACAATGTAATTGTTTTGTCATTGTCATGAGTGTTGCTGGCATATATATATCCCTATGAACTTCTGGATGTGCTTGCGAGTATTTAGCGACAACGTCCCTATGAACTTGTGGATGTGCTTGCGAGTATTTAGCGACAGTGTCCCTATGAACTTCTGGATGTGCTTGCGAGTATTTAGCGACAGCGTCCCTATGAACTTGTGGATGTGCTTGCGAGTATTTAGCGACAGCGTCCCTATGAACTTGTGGATGTGCTTGCGAGTATTTAGCGACAGCGTCCCT